>JAUCNO010000001.1:1808641-1832304 GCA_032353835.1 Enteromius viviparus | reverse complement strand
GCTCCCGGCTCGCTCCCCGGACAGCACGCCAAATTTGCTTAATTCATTTAACGAAGAAGTGCGAATTCGTGAAATATATAGTGTGTGAAATTACCAAATACTTTTCCATTATTAAGAATTTGTTTATGTATTATTTCAGACAGTAATTCTTTTTGGCTGATCCAGCTGGTTTTTACTAGCTTCTGCTTTAATTACATTATACAAAATCTGTCCCTCACTGTAGTCTGAAACATACCACACACACTCAGATAAGATGGCACAGGAGTCCTCCGGCTGTCTCCGGCACAGCATTCTCCTCCGCATAGTCTTTATTAAATGGCAGGCCAGAGCTGGTATGTCAGGCCTGCTGTCCTCCCTTTGAAAGGCTCTCATCAGCATTGATCTGCCTGCTTGCCCATGGGAGCAAAAGAAGCTGTAGAGATGAAAGCTGCCCTGTCTGCTGTCACCTACTGACATGCATCCATGCGCTTACACATACACATGTCCTTGCCTTGTCCTCTCAGTTGTGCCTCAGTTGAAGTAAGGTGAACTACTGTAGCTGGGAACAAGTCAAAAACGGCGTCTGCATGTTTACAATAAGAGAATGACATGTAAGGCCTTTTTTAATCCTCAAAACTATAGGTTTGAATGAATGAATGCAGCAGTATAGTATATATTAGCCAACAGTAGATCAATTTTATCAACATTTTGCTATACCAAGAACTGAGGATATGGATAAAATATTTTATTTTTTGTGAGGTTTAACACTATACAATTTTAAAATCAATGGCATTATAAAACACTTATTAGAAAAGTAATTGTCTTGGTAAAAAAGCTTTTTTTTATTTGAAAACAACTGAGCTATTATCATGAAAATGTAAAACAAATTACTGTGAAAGCTTGTCAAATCCAATATTTTAAGCACTTCATTTTCTTTATTCATTTTTCTTTTTCTTCTGAGAATCTAATGTGATTTTTAATGAATGCCATGTCTTTGTTAGAGTCTGTTTTGTAAAATTCATAGGGTTTTGTCTGAGGTAAAATATAAGGATGCAGAAATGTTACAAATATAACCAAAATTTCTGCCTCATAAAATGTTTTATTTATCTGCCTCTTATCCAGACAAATGCATATTAATAAAAAGTGTGAAAATACCCATGCGAGTCAAATATATTTTATTACAGTTGTGTTTTTTTTTCAACAGCTTGCACACCAAATTTGCAATTTACATGATTTTTTCCATCAGGCTTATTAATTTTAGGCTACCTTTTATTTTCATAAAACGTGGTGCATCTTTTACAGAATAGAGCATTTTTCTGATTTAGGCCACTTCTTAATACATTATCATACTGTAGAGACATTCTTAGGATTTTTTATTATTTATTTATTTATTTATTTCCTGTCTACTTCCATATCAATTAGTATAGGTTTAGATTTTTTACACATTTTAACTTCTCTCCCATGCCAATATGTCTTTTGTGTGTACTTTTAGTATGCAATACATTTGAGCAACTTTTTGCATCATTTTTTAAGCTTTTTTTGAGTGGAACAATCTAAACATTGTGATGCTGATAAACAAATTTCGGCAGAAGCACGTAGGAATAATTAGCCACAGCTAGCTCCGCATATCTCCAATCAACCGATTTCCGTTCATCCAATCAGAACCAAGCTTCTCCTCCTTAAGTAAGCCCGATTTCCGTCATTCCGTATCTTGTTTATGCATCCCTCCGCCTCCCCTTCTCCACCATCGGTGTGCACCATCCTTCGTAGGGGGGCATGCAGGGTTCAAGCCGGACGCCGAGCTCTGCCCTCACAAGGGTTAAAACTACTAGAACTCGGAGACCGCCGAGCTCCCGGCTCGTTTCCCCGAACAGCAAGCCAAACATTCTATTCTATTTTGCATTATGAGGAAGTGTGAACTTGTGAATTTGCCTATGACAAGGAGAACAGTTCAACAATCATTAATCTGAGTGTTTTATAAGTCATTCCTCTTCTGGAGCTTCCCTAATGTGCTTGTCTGAAACTAGGAGTGTTCCTCCTTTTTCAAATACCATTTTAAGGTTTAAAAAATGAATTTGAGACATTGCAATACTTATTTTGGATGCTTGAAAACCCTGTCCCTCTTACTTTAGACAAAGCAGACAGCCTGGGTTGAGGAATTTGCTGAAAGAGGAGAGAAACGGCAATCTGTTCTTCCTGCTGCCTCCTGAGAGGCCCATTTGAAGCGTTGGAGCTTTGAGGGATGGAGGTGACTCAGAGAGATGTCAGAGTGGAGGGCACAGACTCAATCCCTCAGCTTTGTGCAGAAGGACAGGATCTGTGCCTGCCTCTCCGATGCGCTTGCAGCCAGATGCCAGTGTGCTGCATGTCAAACAGCCAAGCAGGGCCTCTATCCACCTGACACACGTACAAACACACGCAAATCCTTCCCCCATTTGAATGGCTCTCCTTTAGAGCTCCAAACTTCGGAAAGGCCCTCAGCTGACCGTGTCTCATCTCCATTCTTTGTTCTGTCTCCAGGCGTATTTTCTTTTTCTTCTTCTCATACAGCTCAGCTCAGTGGTAGCTAGAGGTCCTTGTCACAGACCTGCAGGCTTCACCACTTCAGAAGAAGAGAACAGATGGACATTAGTCAGGATAGGAAATTAACTTTTATTCAGCAACAACACATACAATTGATCAAACTGATAAAAAATAGATGTGTTAAATTGCAAACTACATCTGCTTTGAATAATCTAAATTGTGTTCTTTTGAAACTTCTTTTTAAAGAATTCCAAAAAATGTCACTGTGTCCCAGAAAGTTTAAACAACAACAAAAAATAAATAAAAACAAATAAATATATTTATATATATATACAGTATATATATATATATATAATTTTTTTTTTTTACAGTATTGCTGTTTTTACTGTTTCAGAGTACAGTCAATTTTCAAAAATAAGTCTCTTAAAAAACTGAAAGGTCTCTCATAGCCTTCTGTTTATATCTAATTAAACATGGGACCAAGGTGTACAAAAAAAAAAAAGAAAAGAAAAATAATTTTATAACTCCCAGTGATACACTGTCTAAACTTTTTTTTCTGTTCTTTGATTCTTTCCTGGAGAGGAAAGAGATCCAGACTTTTTCCTCCCTACTAGCAGTCCCTTGCATTTGTTTTTGTGGCAGCTTCCCCTTTGGGAGTGAGCTGGACCAGCAGAGGCTGTTTCATCACTGGTGGCATAAAAAATAAGTGTCTCTCTGTCGATGCAAAGAGAGGCCTGAGAGACCTCATAGACTTTGTATATGACAGTGTTTTTCCGTCCTGTTATTTGGTGCAAAATTAATTTAGGTGTGATCTGCTGATTTTAGAAATTTAGAATTAGTAGATTTGATAATAATAGTTATTAGCCCTAATAAATAATTAAATCCAAAATGAAAGTTTTTGTGTATATGTATGTGTGCTGTACAGTACATACTGTATTTATTTGGTATATATACAGTAAATAAACAAACATGCATGTATATATTTTAGAAAAATAGGTTATATTTATAAATGAAATATAGGGATTTATAATATAAACTCTAAATAAAATAGACATATAACATGGAGTATAAATGAACTCTCTTCAACTTCTCTGGTGTTTATTTCTGAGCATAGAATGAACACTCATCTTTCAAACAGTATTTTTACAAAGCAAAAAGTCTTCTATCTTCATCAAAGGTGAAAGGCATTATGCCTCAGGGGAAAAAAAACAACTTCAAGAAGAAAGCATAAACAGCAAGCCACATGAAGTGCTTATTAGACAAGTTCAACTTGCAAAAATCTACAAGAATGTTCTAGACTGAAAAAAAAGGAAAAGATTTAATGAAATGTATGCACTCAGTATGCACATATTTAGAGACATATTTCGAGTGGAAGGGGTAATTTTTATTTGTCCAGCATTATGTATAGCTCATTCTCATTTTCTTTATCAATATTCTTATTACCTCGCAAAAGGGTGATTAAATCTTGCAGACATGCAGATTGAGACAATGTGACCTTTAAGTGAGTTTATTTTAGTGCTGTGAGGTTGGAGCCAGTTTTTCAGTACAGTGGAGGAAATGGGTTGATTGGCTTTTCGGCCCTCCTTTCATTTGCATGATGTTGTTTGTGACTCATACAGTACAGCCATCAAATCGTGCATACTGATATAAATCTCAGTACATAGTTTCTGATGATTTCTACATTTTTTCCCCCTCTCTTATTCTTTCTCAATGAATACAATGCAGTTTAGCAGATATGGTTTATTTAAAGCATCCAGTTTATGCTTTCTTTTTTTGTATGCCTTCCCATGAGCAATGGACCAAAGTGTAATCAGATTTAATGACTGATGTCTTGCCTTGAAGCTTGCTAATTTTCACAGTTCCCCCACTTGTGAGTCGGTCTCAGATATTGGAAAATCAAGCAAAGCCAAAAAAAGAGCTTTTCTTTGTCACCAGGCGAAATGCGTCAACTGACTCATGTAACTAATGTAGCCATTTTATTCTTTGCCAGTGCTTTTATTTTCCCTCCAAGATAGCTTAAACACAACATTTTAGCCTTTTTATGCATTTCAGAGTGCAAAGGATATGTCAAGCGTGGAACTTGGAAGCGTGGAGCAACAAACAGCGCCGGGCCAGAATCTGAGCGTGAGTAATCAACCACTTTACTGTGCACTTCAAGTCTCCAACCCTGAACACAATTAGCCTCAAACACACCAGCTCTTACCATCCTCACAGGTCACATTCTTCATTTATCCAGAATTCTCTCTTTCTATCCTTTAATTCATGTGCATGTAATCCCTTTTCATTCCTTTGCTAAACATAAGCAGAAGCTTAATGGCCGAGGCGAGGGCCATTTTATAATTTCAAAACCCATGGAGAAGGATTATGACAGGCATTTTGGGTTCGGTACATCTTGTTACCTTCTATCAAATAGTGAAATTGTGTCAGTCACGATAAACCAACCACAAAGGTTTATATAAAGACCTTTCTGTTTGTGTCTGCGTTACTCGCGTCAAAAATTAAATCTCCATTCTTTGAGCTACTATAGGAATCTCTCAAGTGTTAGAAGAATGATTCAGTGTTTAATTAGCCACTGAACCCTTCAAGAGATAATTATTCTTGCTGCATCCAACATGTTATTCAAGCTCCTCCTGTGCTGAGCAGTAAACAGAAAGTGTCTGTGAAACTGAAGTTGTGACACACTCTAATTAGTCATTTTTCCACTGTTGTCTGCACTGGGGTGCCGCTGTGAATGCATTGGATATGAGTCAAGGACTTGGAGCTGTCAGCGGAGAAGGCTTCTACTTTGAAGTTTGAAAAATGCTTGTTGAAAACTATCTAATGTCCCTGCCTGTCCTTTTCTGACTTACTGCACTCATATGATTCTGCTCTTGCTGATTATCGATTATTGTATGTTATGAATGATGAATTTATAGAGCTGTTGCTCTGCTTCATATTTGTCAACAGTCAAGTGTATGAAATGTAAGATGATGAACATGTTTGGGGCCAGTGTGTTAACTACTATTTTAATTGCATTGTTATTATTTTTTTTTAAATAGCTAAATAATTCACATATTGATCTGACAGCCTTAATAATTAATTAATTTAGGTTCACTCAGTGGTTTATATTCCCTTTAGTTCCCTTTAGTAGTAACTTTGCATGGCCAATTTGCTATTTTTTTTCTCCATAAATAGCATATTTGGAAGTGTCAGTTACTATAAATGTGGTCTCCATGTCTCTTCAAGGAGCCCCGCAGGGCTTTCTGAGCTGTGTGTCTTAAAAGCTCATTAAATTCTTCCTGGTTACTATATTAAGAAACCCTCTTGGACATTATATAATATCTAGATAACCAAGTTCATAAACTGCCTTGTAAATAGTTCCATAAACTCAGTCCTCTGACCCCATCTGGACATTATCTCACCTCCAACAGCTTTTATTTTCAACACAATATCGTGTTCTGGTAGAATATGTGCCCAGAGGGACATAGTTAAAAGGCCGAGGACACCTGCTAACATCTGGCTAAAAGCTAGCCCATCCCAGTAATCAGCACTAGCTATAGAGACTCACTTCTTGGGAAACACTGAAGGCAATTAGTTTAAAAGGCATTACTTGACATTTAACTCCTGGCCTCTTTATGAGCCAGTGAATAGCTGACATTTGTATGTGACTGAGGCATCGCTGGACTGCAATTTGGCTGGCAGAAGGGGTCCCAGACCCGCAGACTGGGCCAGGGCTGTCTGCATCCGGACTCAGAGCAGACATCCAAAAGGGGGAGGCAGTAGGTCACGGTGAATCTTTAGGCAACCCAGAGCTCCGTAATTGGCAGAGAACTAATATACTGTACAGTCGAGAAGAGTGCGGGGTAAAATTCTTCCACTACTGCTGGATGAGGTCAAGGTCCTCCCCTAGAAGGGGAAATGTATCTATCCAATGCAGTATATCTTTCTGAGGCACGGCCGAGTTACAACCTAGTAGTTGAAGCTCTATATAACCAAAAGGTCGCAGATTTAAACTGTTCAAGGAGTGATGTATGGTTTTAACCTCAAGTTCTAGAGAGACTGAATCTGTATAATATAAATACATCATCTGCAGTCATTAGTAACTGCTGTATAGTATCAGATTTGCCTGAATATGGCAGTTAGAAAGATTTTATTATAAGAATGAGCTCCCTTTCTGGCCATGCACAGACTGTTAAATGTGAAGTGAAATCAAAACAGTCACTCAATTTTATTGAAAGTAAACATTTAATATTGTGTTGTGTATTGCAATAAAATGTGCTAAAGATTTAAAACAACTGTTTCAATAGTTGTTGAAAATGTAATGCATTTTTCATTACTTTAGTCTTCAGTGTCACATGATCCTTCAGAAATCATTTTAATATGCAGATTTGGTAAGTTTTACAGAGGTTATATAAATTTCTTGGAATATCATTAATTCAGCAATTATTTGTTTTGCAGATTGACTTACGTTGCATACATTTATCAGTTCACGCATGGGAATTGAACCCAATCAAACCCCAGTTGAACTGTTTGAGCTAGAGAACTATATTATATTCAAATTATCATGCCGCATCCTGCTTTCTACCTTAATTCAAATTCAATTCAGGTTCAGCAATTGAGTTAAAATTTATAAAGCATTGTCAATTCAAGTCTGGATAGCACACAACCCATTGTGCTGAATGGCTTATGGTAATGCTTTACCTGTTGCAGAGAGACGCTTTTTGTCAGTTGCTACTTTTGTACTGAGGAAATTTTAGATGAAATGGAAAGGTGCCACCAGTTTTCAAACACTTCATGACTTATGAATAATAAGTTTAGGAATATACTAACAAACAAACCCCAAAACTACATCTACAAATGTGTAAATGCAAAATGTTAAAAGGAAGCTTCACAGGCTCCCCCTTTCATTCAATCATGATTCTTCTTCTTCATAAAACACTCTCTCAGTTTTAAAGAAAGCTCAAAGAGCAGCGCAACCCTGGATTAGTGCACATAACAAGGATGTCAGCAGTGTTCTGATATACAGTAATATAGTGCCCTGACTCAGAGATGTATGGCTGAGGTTGATTTATCGTGCGTGAAACGCTGACTACAGGTATTGGCAGGGCTTACGTGACCCTGTGCCTCATGCCACATATACATAACCGGCTAATGGTGATGGATCTCCTGCGCTGACTGCAAATGCAATCTATTTTCATGACATCTGTCAATCAAGCTGGGCTCACCGTAATCAATTTCACTTCTTGCTAGCTCTCTGAAGCGCTGTGCGTCCTACTCCCGTGGGGGGAGGGAGCTGTTTGGTTTTGTTGAGTAGGAGCAATTGCCTGCAGCTTTCTTCTCTGCTTTAATATGATGCTCCCCAAATTTGTTTTTATCTAAATTGCTGCAAGTATTAGCTCTAGCTGTGACCCCTGTAAACTGAAATGAGAATTGATTTAGCTGAAAAGAGCTTCCAGTTTATGATGAGGATTCTTCCACTCCCTTGACAAATAGCCTAATACCACACACACACACACACACACACACAAAACACTACAATCACTAACAACAAAAACAAATGCTTTGAATGCCTCCAGCTAATGGCAATGAAGCAAAGATAAATTAGCTTTGCTAAAAAGATCCAATTAATACAATTAGGATTCTTATTCTTTGGGATGAAAAGCATTGGAAGTTAACTGAGGACAGGGACCGGTAAACTTGGGCACATGTGCCACTACTGGCACGCAAGCAAGAAACAATGTAATGAGTGGCCAAGTATACAAGAAGTGTATGATTGAAAGATATTTGAAAATATTAACACACACATACACAAATACACATATATATATATATATATATATATATATATATACACATACTATACACACACACATGCACATATACCCTAATAAAAAAGTAATATATTTAAAATATATTAATGTCAAATGAAGTATACTGTAGTTCAAATCTATTACCATACTTACTGACAGACAACTCAAGACCTACTGAATAATATCGATTTTTTTTCCCTAAACAGTTTAATTAAACTTTATTTAGAGTATTACTTGTGCACAATGCATATTTCTTAATAAACCTAAAATGCGTGTTCATTTCACTTTTAATGAGGATTGTGTAATATTGCCCTTTTAAATGCAAAATATTTAAAGTGTACCTAAAATATACTTGCTATAGTTCCACTTCAGCACAATTAAATATACTAAGTATGTGTTTAATTGGACTTCAGCCCTCCTTCTGGACAATCAAAGTAAATTAAGTAAATTTAGCAAACTATAAGTATAACAGTTTAGTATACTAAGCATGAAGTTAATGTAATATAAAAACATTTAAGTATATTTATTTTTCACTAGGATATTTTATACACACACACACACACACTATATATATATATATATATATATATATATATATACACAGTATATACGAATATTCGCATATGAAAAATAAAACAAATTACGTATATACTTATCTGCAAATATATATATATATATATATATATATATATATATTTACAGACATATAACATAATTTATTTATTTTCTTCCTTCCTTTCTTCTCCTCAATATATAAGTTTTCAATATCTAATATCATTCTTTCTGATGTAATTGTATAACCATTGTGACATAGCTGCTTTTTTAAAAACGTTTATTTATTTAATGACCCTTGTGTAAATTTACTAAATTTTCATTGATTTTATAGTTTTATGTATGGACAAACAATATGTTAAATGTACTAAACTGACCGTGTATGTAATTTTAAGGAAATATATTTCAACCAGTAAAATTAGCTGTCACATTATTCTTAAAAGACATTCAGGATTTTTGTCTATATTGGCTACTGTTGCTTTACCAATTGCAATGTTTTAAATGTAGGACATTCAGGGAACCAGCCGGGTCTCTGTTGATAATTTCTTTCACCATACATTGCTCTTTGAAATGTGTAATACAGTAGCCTTTTATGTCTGTCTTTGTGCAGTTGCTCAAAATTGAATTTTATATGAGACTGTGCTGATGTTTTCACTCTTTCATTTGTTGCAATTCAATTTAGTGTTTACTTCACACAGTGTTTTGTGTCACTGGATTGTCGTCATTATTTAAAGGATAGCTCTCACAGAACCACGTGTGCATATTGATTTCAGGGGATGCTTTTTTTTCCCAGTGCGCATTTGCTGTTATTGAACAGGAAATAGGTACAGATAATTATGGTAAGCTCATAAAATAGTAATATAAAGTAAAAACCACCACCAACAACAAAACGTTACAGCAGGCACTACCTCTTCAAACAAAACAAAACACCCCTGGTAGAAATCAACAAACGATGTCATGCGTTGACATCAGAAAAAAGTGACATTTAAAAATCTACGGTACTGTCAGCTTATAAAATTTTTTCCACACGGCCCAGACGACAGATGTGCATTTTTTTTTAAAGGTTACTAGCGTCTTTTTGTATGTAGCGTTGTAAATAACACCAGTGCTTTACTGTCGGCTCCATTTCTCTTGGGCCCTGGGTGATATTTATGTTTTGTGGGGAGCTTGGGGGAACATCTCGTTTCAAACTTCAGAAACGCAAACTCTGCAACTCTGGCTAGCAAGTATGTCCTATTTCAGGTTTCTCATCTGGAGGTCATTCTTTCTCTGCCCACCTTCCTATTTTGGGGAAGATACAGAGAAAAAATACAACAAGACGATTAGAAAAAGAAGAAAAAGTAAGAGCTTTGTGTGAGCTTTCCATCTCAAAGGCCTCTGTCTAATTCCTTTTCTAAGTATTTAGTAATTAATTGAACTACTAAATCACTCTTTCTAAAAATTGGAGTGCAGTTCATCTGTCATTTTATGGAGTTTCTTGGCCTTAAATAGACTTTTCACCAGCTTTATAAGAGCTACGTGTTACTTGAAAACACAGACATAATTCTGAGTTCACACTGAGTTTGAAGACAAATAGTTCTCCCAAAAACAAACTTTTTTACAATTGTTTTTTTTAATGCCATTTCAGGAGAAAATAACTACCGTAGAACAGCTTCCATTGGTCTTCTGAAGGAGTTTCATGTGTACTGTATGTTCTTAAGTGACTGCATGTTCTCTAAACTTCAATGGCCGTATCAGCTGGAGCTTGTTTGTGAACCATTTCAAGTTTCTTTTTCTGTAACACCAAAGATAATGTACAGTATATGGACTATTTGTGGTGTACACAAACATACTGTAGAAGATCTTGACTAATGCTGGCTCTAATATTTCCAGTAGATAGTGTGAGTTGTGTTTGGCCATGCTGAACTTACCACCTTGGTGTTGGAATGGGAGGGTGGCTTCTCTAAAGTCTTTGTTATATGCATCATTTAGGGTGGAGAAATATCCCACCACTTTTCACAATTCATAAGTGACCCTTTTTATGATGAAAAAATATCCCTATTACCACTAACCAAAATATCATTTAGTATTTCAGTTCTGATACCTGCATTGACTGACACTGACGGATGTTGAAATTTAAATTATGCATTTGACAACACTGTCTAACAACCAATTTGTACATATTTTGTGAGGTGGCTAATATGCTTTTGTACTATTTGTCAACAAGGTTGGGGTTAGGCATAAACATTAAAAAATTGCTTGTCTTACTGAGTATTTTTGTCTTGTTTTTAGTCAAAATATAAAAAAAAATATTTTAATAGAAAAACTAATATTTAGCTTAAAACAAGTAAAAATATCTGCCTGTGGGGTAAGTAAAAATATTCATAAAACAGGAGTATTTTACTTACTTATGCTCACTCCGAAGCGCATACTAACATGCATTTGGAACCAGGATTGGTTTGCAACAATCGACCTGAAGGACGCGTACTTTCATCTCGATTCTGCCTCGACACAGACCACTTCTTCGGTTTGCGTTCGAGGGTCGAGCATATCAGAACAGGGTTTAACTCTTTGGTCTGTCCCTCTCTCCCTGCTTTTTCATAAAGGTTGCGGAGGGTGCCCTCTCCCCGCTGTGGCAGATGGGCATCCGCCTCCTCAACTATCCCGACGACTGGCTGATAATAGCTCACTCGCGAGATCTGTTGTTCATGCTTCGGCACCTCAGCCATCTGGCTCTTCAGGTCAACTGAGAGAAGATCAAACTCTCCCGAGTGCAGAGGATCTCTCATCTCGGTATGGAGCTGGACTCGGTCAAAATGAATGCCCACCTCACCAGCGCGTGCGAGCAGGCAACACTGAACTGCCTAGATACGTTCTGGTACAAAACAGCGGTTCCTCAAAACTTTTCAGATGCTCCTGGGGCATATGGCAGCTGCAGCCACAGTCACGCCGCTGGGCTTGATTCATATGAGACTGCTTCAGTGATGGTTATACAATCGAGTCCCAAAATGAATTTAGCACATTCCGGATTGGCGTTTCCCCACAGTGTCACGGCCTATTCAGCCCGTGGACCAACCCTTCTTTCCTCCGGGTCAGTACCCTTGGGTCAGGTGTCCAGGCATGTTGTGGTCAACACGGATGCCTCCTCAATTGGTTGGGGTGCTGTATGCAACGGGCAGGCAGCTTCGGGCCCCTGAACAGGCATCCGGATGCTTTGGCATATCATTGCATCGAGTTGTTAGCAGTACTTCTGGCCCTAAGTCGCTTTCTTCTGATACTACGCCACAAGCACATGCTGGTCCGGACTGACAACACAGCGGTCATTGCGTGCATCAACAAACAAGGTTGTCTACGCTGCCGCCGCATGTCACAACTCGCCCGCCATCTCCACACAGACCCTGTGCAAGATCAGGGAGGACGGGGAGCAAGTTCTGCTGGCAGCCCCTCCCTGGAAGATCCTCTTGAGGAAGGACCTTCTTTCTCAGGGGATGGGCACGATATGGCACCCGCGCCCAGAACTATGGAACCTGTAAATCTGGTTCCTGGACGGGGTCGCATATAAAACCGTTTTGCTCTCGTGGAAAAGATTTACTGCATGCGCCAGCATCTGTGGTGTGCTCGCTTATTAATGCCATAGATTTATTGGGTTTGTCGTTTAGGCACGGAACCGAAATGGGGCATCAAAATCCGCGTTTTGATTCGGTTCGGTACATACCGGTTACTTAGGTACCGGTGCTATAATGGTACCGGGTTTCGTTGCCCAACCCCACTCAGAGACGCACAATCGCAGTTGTGTTTTCTTTCCTGCAAGAGAAGTTGGAGCGCAGGCTGTCCCCTTTCGACTCTCAAAGTGTATGTCGCTGCCATAGCCGCATGCCACAATGCGGTGGAAGGTGCGTCCCTCGGAAAGCACCGACTCATCGTCAGGTTCCTCAAAGGCGCGCGTCGGGTTAATCCCCCAAGACCACACCTCGTACCCTCTTTGGAGCTTGCTGTTGCCCTACATGGCCTGCGACCCCCTTCGATCCCCTCCAGTCAGCAGATCTTAAGTATCTGATGCTGAAGACAGCATTGGCCTCTATTAAGAGGGTGGGGGACCTACAAGCCTTCTCTGTCAACGAAGAGTGCCTAGAGTCGGCCCGGCTGATTCTCATGAGATTCTATTCTGATTCTATTGAGACCCCAGCCCAGCTACGTGCCCATGGTTCTTACCACGCCCTTCTGCAATCAGGTAGTGAACCTGCAAGCTCTGTCCCGGGAGGAGGCAGACCCAGCCTTACAGTTGTTGTTTCCTGTATGCGCCTTGCACCTCTACACTGACCGCACTCAGGGCATCAGATGCTCCCAGCAGCTCTTTAATTGGTATGGTGGACAGCAGAAAGGACATGCTGTCTCCAAACAGAGGTTGGCTCATTGGGTGGTTGAAGCCATCGCCCTGGCCTATCTATACCAGGGACAGCCTTGCCCATTAGGACTGAGAGCTCACTCAACAAAGGAGTGTCACTTTGTCCTATGCGTTGGCTCATGGCGCCTCTCTAACAGATATCTGTAGGCAGGTTCTACGACCTTTGAGTAGAAGACAGCAGGTGAGCGGGAGGCCAGCTGGTGTCGGCTTGCTGCGCCACTCCCAATAGGACATATTTCACACAAAGCTAAGTGTGACATTAAGTTGTTAAAAGATTTATTTTTATTTTTTTATTTTACTAACTCTTGAAAAATTATAAACAAAACAAAGCAATTTGCCATTAAGGTCAATGAAATGCTAAAAATTATTACTTTCATAATGTTAAATTGCTGTAACATTTTGATAAACCCTTTTTATCCTGAGAAATTGTAAAAACTTTTCTTTTACATTGGCAACACTGACCTTTAGAGTATTCCATGTCGGATCTAAAAGAACAAGTGGTATTGCGTTGGTTACTGGTTACAAATTCTAGGCTTTTTTATGGGCCAAAATTTTGTCATTAGCCTCTTGGAATCAAAAGATCTCTGTGATGCGCATTGAAATGCTGAACATGTAATTCACTAGCACAAGATGTGTTTCAGAGACAGAGAGTGCAATTACAATATCCACTCAATTTTTATTCCTCCAAGACTCATTCTCTTTTTGTAGAATGCATGTGGAAGTCACCATGCTGCAAACAATTAAACAGAAGACCACGTTCTTTGTGGCACAAAATTAACAGCTGTTTTGCCTGTTAATTGAAATGAATCCCAGTTGACCAGGAAGGAGCCAATTAACTTTTCACTTTCTTCTAAATGGGTGGCACTGAGGGAGACATTTGTCTTTTCTCACTTGATAAAAGAACACTCATGGTGCAAATGATCTCTTCTCTGCTTCAAACTGTAAATGTATTCTGATACATTGCTTGCAGGAATTGTAGCGTGTTTTGTCAATGTCGTCTCTTTTCCCTTTTGGGATAGAAGCTATAAGCAAGGGTATAATGAGATCATAGAGAGGCATTATTTAAACTCTGATTGTAACTTCTGATGCGGCGGAATATTAACTAGACACAAAGGACACAAGCTTTTTTTTCCCTTTTCTTTCTGTTTCCTAAATGTTTTTCTGTGTTACTGATTTACTGATTGAGATCCTCTTCACTCTACCGCACCGTGTCTTTGTCTTTGATTATTACAGTTTGAATATCATAAAGATGCATTATTTAAGTTGTAATTAATTCAGCTTTGCTACCACTGAAATAAAAATGGAAAATAGTTCTTTTAAATTGCAGTATAAAATATGTTGCACTGTAATTTTAATAAAAACAATTAATGAATTTTAAGCTTTTAGTATAATATATTTACATTTTTTAATTATTATACATTTACATTGCATATTTTACAGTATTATTTTTCATTTCGGGCTTTCTGTTTCATTTTTAATAATAAAAAAAACTAAACAAAACATAGAAAACAAACAAACAACAACAAAAAAAAACTTGCTTATGAATAATTTAAAAAACTGTGCCCATATTGGTTTTTGTGTGTTATTTCAAAGAACTTGATAGGCTAGTCTTGTTATTTTAACTTGTAGCAAAGAATGTCTGACTATTACATTTGGTAATATTAGTTTGATTGTATATTTTGTTTGTTAGCGATACATGATTGTGTGTGTTTTACACCATTAATCCAATCATCAAGGCCTGCATTTCTTCATTCTTCATGTCTTGTGTTGTCGGGGCACAAGGAATGGAGAAAGAGTTGAATAATAGGGTGCTGGTATTAGCTCACAGCAATTCCATTGAACTCCAGTGACCAGAACTCAATTGGCGGCTGTTTCTATTTGACGAGCGATTAACCAGGAGCTCGCTGCCCAAGCAATTGACCTGTCACCAATGCGAAGGCTGTGCCTGATAAGCTTGCAGGTGAAGGGGGAAGAGGATGTGGAGATTGATGCAATTAGCCTAATGAGTACACAGAGTTACAGCCAGTGCCACTGGAAGCTTCGTTTACCCACAACCGCAAAACAGCAAATGCAAAATCTGATTACCTTGTCTGCAGATCCAGCAGACAATCTTGCTTCAACCTTAACCCCCAATTCACTCACTAGAATGTCAATGGGATTTTTTTTCTACTTTTACGCGATGTAATGATAGTGTTTATCAGGAAAATACTTTGTTTTTTAGGCACCTGTTCCAAGGCTATGATTATTTAATGTGTAACAATTGAATGTGAAGCACAAAAGGGCAAAAGTGTATTTTGAACAGAGACAAAGATAAATCATTTGTTTGCTTACTGCTGCACATTTTAGTGTGTGCATTCTGAATTTCGACAACATGCATTATGTAATCAGATTGGAACGTTCAGTGTGATGTTAGTAAAGCAATGACCCAGAGTTTAAAAGCAAATCTGCAAAGAATCCCCTTTACAACAACAACAACAAGAGGGAGTGTGTCTGAACCCCGAACGTTATCAGGAAAGCTGTTCCAGAGTTTGGGAGCCAAATGCAAAAAAGCTCTACCTCCTTTAGTGGACTTTGCTATCCTTGCCACTACCAACAGTCTAGAGTTTTGAGATCTTAGGGATTGTGATGGATTGTAGCGTGTTAGAAGACTAGTTAGGTACTCAGGAGCTAAATCATTAAGTGCCTTATAGGTAAGAAGTAATATTTTATAGCTGATGCGGAATCTAATAGGCAGCCAGTGCAGAGACTTTAAAATTGGGGTAATATGATCATATTTTCTTGTCCTTGTAAGGACACTAGCAGCTGCATTTTGGACTATCTGTAGCTAGTTTATTGAAGATGCAGGACAACCACCTAGTAGTGCAGATGTACAGATATAAAGATGTAAAACATTTTTTAAGTTTAAGGAGAAAATTAGATTTTTTTTTTTTGCCCAACTCTGCTTTTTTGATTCATAATACAATGATGAAAGAACTAACTGCTCTTGACCTTCACAGGATGATTGATGTTCAGTATAAAGTCAAGATGAGCAAGATGAGCATTTGTGGATACAGACTAAATAAAAAATTGCATTTATTAAAAAAAATTGCCACAAGAAAAGAACAGTGTCCCTCTGCTGGGATCGTGTAGAACTCTTTAAAATTGCACTTAACGTTCAGTTTGGACTTTCAACCCATTAGCCACCATAGAAGCCCACTATATGGAGGAAAATCTTGAAATGAACTTCTCAAAAATGTCTAGGTTACGAACGTAACCCACGTTCCTTGAAGGAGGGAACAGAGATGTTACATATGGGAACTCGCCAGAGAGACCAATTGCCATTGAGCTTTATACATAAGGCCAATGAATATTGGCGTACACTTGATTGCACTCAGGTGCACCTCATCACAACGTGAGTATAAGAGGGCACGAGTGCAGTGCATTTGTAGGTTTTTGCTGAAGATCCAAACCCGGCGTCAGCACGACCTCAGAGTCATGGCACGAAAGTCTAACGTCTCCGTTCCCTCCTTCAGGGAACGTAGGTTACGTTAGTAACCTAGACATTACCCTTTTAGTCGATTCACTTCGACATTACATATGGGAACACCCATGGAACAGGCTATGACCCTTGAGGCCGTGTCACACGGAGACCCCTCACCGACAGGCTAGCTATTTTCCAACTTCATCAGCAGCGGCCAAATCGTTTGCCCATCCCCTGAGAAAGAAGGTCCTTCATCAAGGGGATCTTCCAGGGAGGGGCTGCCGCGAAGAACATGAGGTCAGCAAACCAGGTCCGGGAGGGCCAGTATGGTGCTACCAGCAGAACTTGCTCCTCGTCCTCCTTGATCTTGCACAGGGTCTGTGGAAGGAGGCACACTGAGGGAAAGGGCGAACTTTGAGTCTAGGAGGCCAGCTGTGTGCCAATGTGTCCCTGCCGAGTGTATTTGACTTGTGGAGGGAATAATACAGCCAGCAATGAGCAGACTCAGAGGTGGCGGAGAGGTCTATCTTGGCCTCGCCAAAGTGGCTCCGAATCAGCTGGACTACCTAAGGGTGGAGCCAGCATTCTCCAGGGTGGGTGGACTGTCGTGAGAGCTGATCGGCTACAGTCTCCCTGGAATGTGAGCAGCGTGCAGCAATTTCAGCCGCTTGTGACTCCATAGGAGCAGATGGCGGGCCAGTTGTGGCATGCGGAGGGAGCATAGACCACCTTGTCTGTTCATGTACACAATGACCGCTGTGTTGTCCTTTGTTGTGTTGTCCGCTGAGTTGCCTGGTCTGCGCGGTCTCATATGAAACAAGCCCAGCGCCATGACCACAGCTGCAGCTGCTATATGCCCCAGGAGCCTCTGAAAAGTTTCTTCCGCCTGCGACATCTGGTGGAGAATGCGGGCAGTGCAGGATAGAATCACCGACCTTCCTTCTCACTAATAATCACCAATTTTTCTGTTTTTTCGCAGCGTCCACAGTGACACCCGTCAGATTTCCGTACGCCAAGTAACCATCACAGCAGACCTCGGAAGCTGGCCCGTCGAAGTTGGGCTGGTCAGGGAACTCCTGGTCCCGGTCCTGTTGGGACAAGACTGGCCGGGTTTCGACCAGCTGCTATCCACCGCCGTACAGCCTGCCAGCCCCAGGGGGAGCCACCGGAGGCCACCCCGTGGACCACGACGCCGACCAGCACTAGTGGCCTCCGACAGCGAGAGAGATAGTGAGTCGGTCTCTGAAATTTCTAACCTGTACTATGATGTGTTTAGACAGGCATCCGAGGGGAGTTCTTTCGCCAACGAGCAACTCGGTCTGGAACGTCTCAAACACTGCTGGTCGCAAGTAAAGGTGGTAGAAGGAAAAGACGTACAGCCACGACCCCATCCTCTCCTGCACTTCGTGGTCCAAATTGGCCTGCTCTACTGTGTCGCTTAGTGTGGGGGGAGGAGAAAAAGTTACTGGTGGTTCCTTGCACGAAAACAGAAACATTCTTGGAGCTCGCACACAGCCACCCCATGGCTGGCCACCTGGGAGCCACCAACACCGCCCAACGAGTCCAAGATCGTTTCCACTGGCCGGGGATCGAAGCTGAGGTAAAAAGATTCTGCCAGGCGTGCCCTACCTGCCAAATCACGTCACCTCGGACTCCTCCCCCCAGTCCACTGATCCCACTGCCCATCATTGACGTGCCCTTCGAGATGGGGATAGACGGGATGGACCTGGTGGGACCGCTGCCAAAGTCAGCCCGGGGACACGAGCACATACTAGTCATCGTGGACTACGGCACCCGGAACCCTGAAGCTATTCCCCTTCGGTAGGGCAACTGCTAAGGCCATAGCCCAAGAGCTCTTCCTTCTAGCCAGCCGGGTGGGTATACCAAAAGAGATACTGACCAATTAGGGAACCCCGTTCATGTCCACTAACGGCTGACCTCTGCAGGCTGCTGGGGGTGAAGCAGTTGAGGACCACGGTCTATCATCCCCAAACCGATGGACTGGTAGAGCGCTTTAATCAGATGCTCAGACGAGTCGCCATCGAAGATAAGCGCAACTGGGACAAGATGATTCCTTATGTGATGTTCGGCATCTGGAAAGTTCCCCAGGCCTCAACTGGCTTCACGACATAAGAGAAAAGATCGACCGAGTAATGCCATTAGTCCGGGAACAGATGACGAAGGCCCATCAGTCCCAACAATGACGCTACAACCGGCCGGCCCAGCCACGGGAGTTCCAGCCCGGAGACAGGGTGATGGTCCTGGTCCCGACCGCGGCATGCAAGTTCCTCGCTATCTGGCAAGGCCCATATCAGAAACTGGAGAAGCTGGGGCCCGTGACAACCCGTGCGTCAAGCTGGCCGCCGAAACCCTACCCAACTATACCACATTAATCTTCTGAATAAGTGAGTCGGGAACCGGGACCAAGTGGCGGCCCTCGCTGTCTCCGACCACGTGGCTGTTGACATCAATACCCAACTATCGGCCGGCCAGAAGGCGGAGCTCCAGCACCTGATCGGTCAGTTCTCGGATGTGTTCTCCTCTGTTCCCGGGCAAACCCATGTTATCGAGCACAACATCACGACAGCGCCAGGAGTCATCGTCCGGCAGCGGCCTTACCGGGTCCCCGATTCCCGTTGGCAGGCAATAGAGGAGGAAGTTGAACATATGCTGAAGTCAGTGGAAATTAAACCATCACGCAGCCCAATCGTGATGGTCCCAAAACCCGACGGCACCCTCCGCTTCTGCAACAACTTCTGACGACTGAATGAGGTGTCTGAGTTTGACAGCTACCCAAGCTACCGGACTTCAGCTGCCCCTTCCTGCTGCAGATGGATGCTTCCGACACAGGACTGGGAGCTGTCCTGTCTCAGGTACAAGAAGGCGAGGAGCATCCCGTCCTCTACATCAGCAGGAAGCTAGTCCTAGCCGAGAGAAACTACGCGGCCATCGAGAAAGAAGCCCTGGCCGTCAAGTGGGCTGTCCTGGAGCTGCGATACTATCTCCTCGGCCGTAAGTTTACCTTAGTTACCAACCACGCCCCTCTACAGTGGATGTCACAAGCCAAGGACACGAAACCCGAGTGACTTCTCTACACCTGTAAATAAAAATCCACCCTCCGGGGCTTCACTGCACACTGTCTGTCGAGTGATTTTTCGCCTGAAACACTTAATTTATTTTTGACTAAGACGTAAAGACACTGTACTTTTATCCCTCGCAGCCAGTTTTCATTCCTTTTAAAAATGAACTACCTAACTAACTAAGGTCTTCAGTCTGTCTGAATATTCAAGTTAACATTAAATACAGATGTTTTTTTTTTTCTTCCCCATTTTTGTTCTTCGTGTTTTACCAAATGTAGAATTTAATCCTTTTGTGAGGGAGTCTTTCATTCCGCCTTTAATCCTAATGGTTCTGATATGTGGCTTACCTTTATGTTACGTGGGCGCACATGAGAAAGGATCATCAGCAAACACTGGGTTAGTTGTAAGCCTCTACAAATGGATAAGGCCTTTACGAAGTAGAGGAAATCAATTAATAATGGTCCAAAATTGTTTATGACTTAAGCTATTGCCATTTGTTTCCCCAAGATTTTGTCACTGAACAATATTGCTATATATTCCAAAGCCTGATTAGTCTTATTAGTAGGTTGGTTGGGCATGGGTGGGCGGCACCCATTAAAACTCATCCAGAGCTTCTGATACAGTGGAATGAGCTCATGCCTTGTGTTTATGAAGCATTGTTTGGACACACACTTCTGTAAGTCAATGCCAGCAAAGGTTAGACCCCTCCCTGCACCCCCCAGCTGCTTACAAATTGTTGCCAAGCAGTGGGCAACCCTGTTGGCATGACGACAAGTGTTTGTTTCCACACAGCCAGGGACTCTAAATAATTCTGGTGTCGTGGCGGAGAAGGAGACAGCTTGTGAAACAGAAGGCAGACTAGCAAATATGTCCAGGTTCGTTGGGTTATGAAATTTGTTGATGGTCCAGTGGCATTTTGCATTGTTATTATTTTCAGTCATTTTCTTTGTAGGAAAAAACAACAACATAAAAAAAACACAGAGTTAATAATTTAATTTAAATGAATAAATGAATAAATATGATCTCTATGTAATATCTCACTTGTTTCTCCTAAGAAAAAATTGTTGTCGTTGATTTAATTTCAGTTTTTTTATAAATGGGGTCCAGTGTTGTTGATGTTTTCTTTTTTTATAATATCATTAAATCATAACATGTTACATTCCTCTATCTTCTGTTTTAATTAATAGAAGTTTAGAAGCAAGATCTAATGCTTTACAAATTCTTGGCAGATAAAAAATTTACATATGTGAAAACACCATATTCCAAAAAAAAAAAAAAACTTTCCTTTTAGGCACCAAGGAGCATATAAAAAATAATTCTGATCAAGTCTAGAATGTCTAAAGAAGACTTCTCGAGTATTTGATTGGTTATGAAAGACATGAAAGAAGACGGTAACAGAAAACCTTTTGGGCACTTCTTCTTTGGCTGAACATTTAGTGCGGATAATGAACATTTTACAGCTCCTTGAGAGCAGCGTAAAAGACCCATCACATTTTAGAATTTTAATGCCTGTCATGTTTGACTATTTTACTGCTCTTTACATTCACTTGTACATTTCCCGAGTGTGACCAGCATGCAAATCACAGCTCTGCTTGAAAGAACACTTGAAAGATGGCTTTTTCAAGGTTTTCAGGGTGATTTGACGTATCACTTAAATGCTCTTCGAAGACATGTTTATTCTTAGATAACTGTATAGCACTACCATGATATTAATATTTTCCAATCCTTACACTGAACAGTTCAATGTTCCTTCTCCAAATGTTTTTTACCACCAAGTGCATTATAAGCATTTTATTGTATTTTATTTTGGACGGGGTCATCGACTGAGAAATCAAAATTTTCTTAATCTTTTGACATATTAGAGGTCATTGCACTATAAAAAAAAAAAAAAAAAACCTTCTGGAAGTTCTAGAACTCAAACATGCTTCTAAATGATGACATATTTGAAAATCTTAATAACATTATAAATGGACCTCAAAGAACAGTACAAAATAAAGAAAGGCAGTTCATGACCACTTTAAGCAGACTTTCATGGAGTATGGAGTGCATAAAAGCCTCAATTTCTTCCTGTAGATATTCTTTTTTAAATGAGCTATTAGATTCATGCAATCCAATTCGGAAAGTTTAAAGTTATTACTATTACAAAAGAGTCTTGCTTAGAATATTGTGTCCAGATGTCCATACACACTTAAAACCTATTCACACCTATTGTGGTAAGCCAGTTAATGTTTCTTTCTTGTGTGGCAGACGACAAAAGCTGTGATGTTGAAATGATTGATAAATGACTTTAAAACACTACTCTGACAAGCCTAAGAGACTTTTGACACCATAGCCAATAATCAAGCGAGCGCCGACTACTTTACCTGTTTTTAAAATCTTGTGCATTCACAGCTTTCATGTGACAAAGATGATTTATGAACTGTCACACTCTGTAATCTGGAGCAGTTCCCCTGCAGAGCTAAAGACAGGAACAACAAAATATGAGCCTTTTGTGGAATAATTTCATGCTGTTTAATGGAATGAAATGAGAAAAGACATACAAATTGCCTTCAGTAATGTTTCATTATCAGAAAGTAATATATGTATGAATGGACGTGTCTTCAATTATGCACACTTTTCTTTTTCACTAAGATACGCTAGTTTTAGTTGCTTGTGCATGTGTGTGTTTGTGTGTGTTTGCAATTTTTTGTTGTTGTGGTTGGAAATAAGCTGGCAGTTACTTTCAGCGTCTTTTTAATGTTCAGCAATTTTATTGATTTGTCATTATCTTGTATAGTCACGGAATGAAATCTTTAAAAGACTCTTTGGATGATCTCTCTCACTCTGTAAAAGTCAGACATCATTGTTTTTTTTATTTAGCAGCAGTTTAAGCACATCCATGACTTGTTTTCTCCCAGAAGATGAAGCCCTGAGGTAAAGAGTTCAGAAAATGCCACGTCCCCTCGTTCTGACCTTTCAGACTTGTGTTTCCAGACTGGAGGCTCAGTCACGTCAGCAGTTTGGTTCAGCACACATATCTCAAAATGACTTCATGCTAATTGTGCATTAATTCATTACGTGGTTCTCTCACCATCCTCTGTGACACAAAGCCTTTAAGGCCAATTCATCAAGATTTGCCATGCTGTTTCATTCAGTTGAGCTGCTTCTCTCCTGTTTTTCAGTAGGTTTTTATACATGGTTTACATGGATTTTCCAAGTGTGACTTTTTTTTAACCATTGTGTTGACTGCATATAATGAACTTTACTGTTTGCTAAAATAAATGGAATAAAAAAGTGGGCAAACAATTAATTTAATTTATTTATATTTGTAGTTTTGGGAATAAGTATTAAATTATATAATGTATATTTTAATGTCATTCACATTGTACATTAATTTTTTTTAAGGCATAGAATAGGTTTGTGTGACATTTTTATGATTTCTTTAAAAATGTTCTTTTGCAATATATATATTCAAAATGTATTCCTGTAATGACAAAGCTGAATTTCAGCAGCCATACTACAGGCGGCAGTGTCACATCCTTCAGAAATCAGACTAATTTGGTGCCCAAGATATTTGTATTTATTATGCATGTTAAAAATAATATTAATAATAAATAATTTAATTTGTTGAAACACTACTAATTAAAATGTGTAGGATTTAAAACAACAACATCAAAAAAAACTTTTATTCAGCAGTGATTTTAATAATTTAGCTCAGATACGCATTAAATAATACATTCCAAAATATTTTAATGGCAAAAACTATTCAACACTGATAATAATAAGAACCATCACTACTAACTAAAATTTAAATCTTCAAACCTTTAGAAAATGTTGGGTTTTCATGTAGGCTGTAGCTGATTTTTTTATATATCCAATTGATATACCGTTGTAACATCCTGAGTTGGTTTGTTCCT
>JAUCNO010000001.1:1773478-1786059 GCA_032353835.1 Enteromius viviparus | reverse complement strand
TTTCTTAATGCCTGTTGAACATAACAGAGACATTTTATGATTATTACAATAAATTTCTTACATAATGCTCCTTTAATAAAAAAATAAAAAATACATATGTGACCCTGGACCACAAGACCAGTCATAAGGATTTTTTTTTTAAATTGAAATTTATACAATTAAGCTGAATAAATAAGCTTTCCATTGATGTATGGTTTGTTAGGATATGACAATATTCAGCTGAGATATAACTATTTGAAAATCTGGAATCTGAGGTTGCAAAAAATCGAAATATGGAGAAAATCATCTTTAATGATTATTAGCAATGCATATTACTAATTAAAAATTAAAAATAGATATATTTACAATAATATACAAAATCTTCATGGAATATGATCTTTACTTATCCTAATGAGTTTTCGCCATAAATCTATAATGTTCCCTCATACAATACTTTATATTGTTGTCCATTGCTACAAATAAGTGCAACTTAAGATTGGTTTTGTGCTCCAGGGTTACATATATAAAACAAATAACAAATATTTAGATGAACTTGTTCAATGTAAGGCTAATAATATTCTGAGCTGTTGTTTGAATGTAAAATAAATGAACAAACATGAATGTATCTAGTGTTGATGTTTATTCTACTGTAAGTGTGACAGTGTGTGTTTTCTGAGTTAAAGTGTGGGATGACACTTAAGCGAGGGTTTTAAGCAGAGGTCAAAGCCAGGAGAAACTCTGTCTCTGTTATTCTGGTTGTTTTTAACCAGAATAACTAGACATATTAGCAGATCAATCTTTAGCCAGGCTTGCTACTATGCTCATGTGTTTGGTCACATGACGTGCATCTCACCTCAGATGGATTAGAAGCATTGTATAGTTGCCAAGTACTTGTAAATTGCTTCTTTTGTTTCTATTATATAATGACTTTTATTTAAACATTTAAACAAAAAGCCTCTTTTGCAACTATTCTATTTAATATACAGCAATGGTTTTCACATAATCTTTTACATGAGTTAATGAAATCTAACTGTTTAATGATTCAGGAAAACAGATTCTCAAGTAGATTATTTACATTCTAGTGTCTGATACCTAAAAACAACCTACTAATAAAGTTATATTGAGTATCAGAGGACGTGTACTTACAGTAAAACAGATAATGCGATTACCAACAGAGCAAATTAAAAGCTAATTCCTAGATAACAGATTAGAAAGAATGTCAATGCTTGACATAATTAAACATAAAATACATTTATTATGACAATTATTTACACTTATTTGAATGCCGTTTTAATTTATTACAATATGTATGATACATATTCACTGCAAAATATGATCTGAATTCTAAAAATACACTCAAAACTTGATATTATTTGCATATGGCCTCGCATGGATTGACATTAATGCATTACGCTATCGCAGGACAGTGTATTTTCACACTAAAAAATCACACTCATCACCTTTAAAGGTACATTTAAAGCTATTTTCCTCTCTTTTGTAGCTGTTGAACAGATGAAACTGAACAGATATTGTACTGCCTGTTAGCTGAATATATTTGGCTGTAGACTCTCTGTGATGCATGTTATAAAACATTCTCATGTTCTCCTTTGCAAGTCACTTTAAATCAAACTTTACACTGTATATATTCAGCAAACCAAACTGCAGAAAGTCAGCCTGGGGATGTTCTGTTGTGAAAACAGTCCAGGAGTGCTGCTGGCCGAGCAGTTTTATTTTAACATTGAGCGTGTGAGAGTGTGTGTGTGATGTGAGGTGTTTACACTCTACATGACATTCTCTGACCTACAGTCAGACATCTGAACCTGCCCTGAACACGTCTGCATGCTAATGAGGATGTAATGAGGATAAAGATAGCAGCTACCTGACAACCTTATTTCACACAGCGACGTTAAACTTAACCTTAGCAAGGGAAGGTAAAAAAATGTGATAAAAATAACACAAGCGTGTTTTACTAGACCCTTTTTTCCAGTTTAGAAATCGGACAAAAACCTTTCAAATATACACCATGAAACCAGTTATAAGTAATATGGTTATTTGTAGCAATAGCCAACAATGCACTGTATGTGTGAAAGTTATCTATTTATTTATAAAAATATCTAAACGTAATTTTATAATTCATAATATGCATTGAGAACTTAATTTAGACCACTTAAAAAACAATTTTCTCAATATTTTTATTTTATTTATGCACCCTCAGGTTTCAGATTTTTAAATAGTTGTATCTCAGCCAATTATTTTTTTATAATAACAAACCACACATCAATGTAAAGCTTATTTATTCTCAAAAATTGACCCTCGGGGGGTTTTGTGGTCCAGTGTATGCGCTCTTGCTGCTCAGGAAATATTTATTTTTATATTATGTTATACTAGTGATTATACTATATTAGTTTATAATATCAATAGTCTACTACAGGGTAGGTAAGAAAACCGATTCCACATAAGCTAATGATTATTCATATGCTCAAGTGTGTTGATTCAGACCCCCCAGGCTGTTCTTTATGGGATGAACTTATGTAAGAATCATTTTCTGTCCATTGGTTACCTTAAAAAGAATGTGGTTATAATAGCAGCATTGCGATGCGTTTGGTAGCCCAGGGTGGAATCTGCTTTTTGTGTGTAGGAGACTGTTTGTGTCACTGGCTTCTATTACTTACAATGTGTGTATGTGTCTGCATGTCCTGAGCTGCATTTTATGACTTGTGTCTGTGTTATATAATAAAATTTAGTATGACAAAGTCAGTGTGAATTGCTGTTCATAACAGATAAACAGAAAAAAAAGTGAGGTGGGACTTGATTTTATCCAGGAAATGATTTCATCATAAAAAAGAGTGGGTGTTATATTAAAGAATGGAGCTGAACTTAATATTAGTTATAATATAATAGTTATAATAAAAGTCACATAGCATAATACTAGTTATTATTATATAATAGTATAATAATAGTTTTTTTTTTTATAACTTGTAGCGATGAATGTTCCATAAAGACTATAACATTATTAAAAAAGACGATAGGGTTATTTTTTATTTAAGTTAAATTATAATTAATTTATTATGAATCATTTGCTGTAAGATCAGAAACGCCATTAAGAAGGTCAATTTTGATTTTAATTAAATTATCATTTAATTATTTTGAATAATGAACCTACCTTGTTTGATAGACATTTAATATTGTTTATTCCATAACACCAATAATTCGTAAAATGAATTTTTCTTTCTCCTCAAACCCAGTTTAGACACAGCATTTACAGATTTATTAACAGCAAATTAAACCGATCTGGGATCATCTTTCCCTGTCCAGACAGACTAAGTGAAAGCACAGACGCTGAACTCAGATCAGCAGAAAACGGAAAGCTCTCACCATGGCAGCGTTGCTAAGGAACATGAGCTGCTACTTAACCTCCATTTTCTGTCTGACAGCTGCAGCTCTTGTGTTTGCTAATGTATTCATTTTACTGTGCTCAGACTATGAGTGTTACACACAACGTCCGTCTGCTAACAGACCTGCCCACACACACACTTACAGACACATGTATGCAACTTACAAGGCTGAAAAGACACCTGAGGCATACTAATGTTTTATAAGACAATATTTGTTTCATATCATGGCTTTTAAATGAGCCTGTGGTTGCCAGATATAGAAAAGAATATACAGACTTCATTCTCTTCTCTTGTGACATGTAGCCTTATCTGCATTGCTCAGGAAACATGGCATTGCCCACTATCAGCTTCTACAAGGGAGCCACAATAGCTGAGAGGACTGGTGTCATCACTGAATGCTCCTCCAACTGTGCTATTACAGACCTGTGAGGGTGTGTTATCTTGTTAAAGGAGCCCCTTGCCAACTGGGTGAATGTTGGACATGAATGAATGCAGAGAGGATAGCCATAGAGTTGAAATCGCTCATGGATGACATTGTCCCAACTGAACCAATGCTAAATCATCACTGTGCCTCTAAAAGAGACATTCACCTTCTGTTATGTCAATTATGGAAACTCACTATGGAGACAATTTAGTGCAATTCAGAAGCATGGAGACACTTTGATAGATAGTGTGACAGGGTGACAGTATTATAGAATGTATGAAACTAGATAGCCTAGATTAAAATGACTGCATTTTCAGGTATAACATGTTGAGAGATGTTGGG
Source organism: Enteromius viviparus (assembly GCA_032353835.1). NCBI lineage: Eukaryota > Metazoa > Chordata > Actinopteri > Cypriniformes > Cyprinidae > Enteromius > Enteromius viviparus. Next base: position 1,781,919 of record JAUCNO010000001.1, on the reverse strand, counting down.
TGCATTAGGGTGGAAAGCTCTATTGTTTTGGCACGTGGGTGTATAATTAAAAAATTTTCACATCTTCTGTTGTGCTCTGTCATCCTTTAAATCATTCCTGTTGCATATGTGCGCTGTAAAATGTAAGGCTCAGATTAGCATGAAAGCGCACCTCTTTTCAGGCGTGGAGCTTCACACGCACAAAACCTGGTGAGCTTGTAAGTCAGAGAAAGACTGTTATGAATTAATACATTGACAATCAGTCAACACAATTTTCCATTAAGTGACTACAAGCAAAGACAAATCTGCAGTGCAACATACAGTATGCTTCATAAACGCATCGCAATAAAGCGCTAATTTTATGCTTCAGTACAGTTCAGTACAGCCTGTTGGGAAAAGCCAATTAGATTTATCTGCAAAGCTAAAAATCACTTTGTCCAATGAAAATGCTGTACACAAATGCTGCGTGAAATGGGGTCAGACAAATCTCACCATGCAAGGGCTGATGCTGTTTCATGCGGTTCATTGATTTGAAAGTAAAGGCCAGGCTTAGTCATACCAAGCTAAGGTTTTAAACATGATTATAGCTGAGAGAAGACTCATTTTCACACCATTTTGTATTTTTAGATGAATTAAAATGATCATATGTACTTTTTAATCACACTGGTGGACCATGTTTCATAAAGCAGTCTTTCTTTTTCTCTTCTAGACTCTCTGGGTGGACCGTTCCCCTCAACAGCTCACCGATGCCACCACAAACCCAAACGCTGTTTACCCTTGCATCCATGCGGAGGTGTTCCCGTGAGCCCCCTTCTCTTCCACCCCAATGCTAAAGGTTCTCAGATAGTCATGGATCTAGCACAAAGGAGCGTCAAACGGCAGGCCAGCTTTTGCAACGCCATCACTTTCAGCAACCGGCCCATCGCTCTTTATGAGCAAGTACGCTTAAAGGTAGGAACAAGGAAAGGCATGAATCTAGGGCATATTGAATATTTGGAAACAGTGTGATATTATAAGGGGGATGGTGCGTGGGGAATACTCAAGTGGACGATTTACACGATTTAAGCGGATGTGAATACCTCAGAGGGTCTGCTACAGCAAAGACAACGTTGTGTTACAGATATTCATCCGTCTTGTAATAGTCTAGTGTGTGTGTATAAAAATGGGTTTTCGCTTTCTGTCCAGCTTAGCTTGTTCCTCTATTGTTACTGTACTTTAAAAACACCATCCTAAAGAAGTGGCGCAAGTTCTCACTTCCCAGGTTAATGCAGGAACAAACCAAAATAAACACTCTTATCCCAGACTATGGCGTTACAATCTAACCCAACAAGTTATTCAACCAGCACACACAGATTACTTTGTTTTTATACTCACTCGTTAGTCAAGTCTTAACCCTGTTGTTCTCAGCAGTGCAGAGCTGCTGTGATATAAGTCATTGTGTTCTTGAAATGTTTGTAGTGCTCATTCCTGGAGTTACTGTAAATCAAATAAAACAGAGCTTCTCTACTCCAAACACACCACACGGCTAACTCATACATGCCCTCAATCGTCCCCTACGCTTAACCATTTATGACCATCACAAAACGTGCCCCTTGTTTGGCCTTAGAATAGAATTAAGTTGAAACGTATCACAAGGTTTTAAAGAAATGAATTGGAAATTTGCTTTAGCCCACAGGAAAGACAAGCATGAAAGAAATGTAAATTAAAATCCCAGTTGTTTGAATGCGGATGAAGAATTTTGTGTTTTGGAAACAAAAAAAATTCTGTCATGACAACTCTGAGAGCTTTAGTATGGTAATATACTGTACATGGCAAGGAATAGATACTGTATGTATTGGCAGCAGAAGAAATACTCATAGCAGATCTACACAGGTGGAGCTAGGGAAGACGGAGGGTTTCTATAGCACACATTGACACTGTTACAGCAAACACTAGTCAACTACTTGAATGTTGAGCAGCAAAAAAGAAACCAGTCAGGTGTGCCATGCGAATAATTTTTTGATTATATCATATTGAGTTAGAATTAGTCAGACTGCATCATCTATAGTTTCATGACAGATCTTTGCATTTACAAAAAATAGCTTTCTTGCTGCTAGTGGCCATTAAAAAGTAACTTCTGCATAAAATATGTCCTGTATTTTATATATTGTATAACAAAAATAAATCGTTTTAAAACACCTTATCAACCCTAAAAAGGTGTATATTAGACAGAGTCAATATTCTATGCTATACAATGACCCATAAAGAACACTGTCTAATGTTGTAATGATAACAGAGGCATTTTCCTGTATTTAGATAACTAAAAAGCAATGCTGCTGGAGTGGCGCTCTCCGTCTGGGCTTTACTTCTAAGGACCCATCTCGAATCAATCCCGACAGCCTGCCCAAATACGCCTGCCCTGACCTGGTATCCCAGAACGGCTTCTGGGCCAAGGCCCTACCAGAAGAGTTTGCAAATGAAGGAAACCTCATTTCCTTTTGGGTTGATAAGAAGGGGAGAGTATTTTACCGCATCAACGATTCAAGCCCCATGCTGTTCTTCAGCGGCGTTCGCACCACAGAGCCCCTGTGGGCCCTCATCGATGTCTACGGTCTGACCAGAGGAGTGCAACTGCTGGGTAAGAAAAAATAACTGTCTGCATACAGTAGTTCAGCCAGTTAATGCCAAATCTAAATGTTCTGCTATAACACACTGTAAAAGGAAAACTGAAGTAGCATTTTTTTTATTGCTAGCTTTGTTTTTAAATTGGAAAAACTTAGTTTGCAGCATAAATAATAGTATTTTTAACTATTTATTAAGAGTTTTGCTGAAAATTTTTTCAAAGAATAGTAAAAATTAGACACTTTTATGCCATTAGGTGCATAATAATTTGTTATGAATAGTTTTGGGACATGTTAACTCCTAAATAGTTTGAATTTAAAGTTCTTTTGCCTATGAAATCCTGTTAATCGAGCAATAACACATTGCACTATGCATGTGTGAGGCTGTTGCTTGTATATGCAAAGCATTATGCCTGAGTTAACTCGATCAATCTACGTTTTGAACAAATCATTCAGACCAGTTTCGTGAACTAAAGCGCACTACCTCATTTAGGTAAGGTGCTAAAGTTGTCTTAAAAACTTTATTTTTACTGTTTATGTAAGCGTATAATCAAGAATAGCTCTTGCTCCAAACACACAGTAAATCAGAGAGCTTAAACTTGAAGGCAGTGGTCTAGATGTATCGCTGTATATAATCACAGTCAACATTGTCATGAGCAGAACATACCATACGTCACGCTTTGATGTACCGCCGAGTGTGCGAGTGTTTGTGCATGGAAGGGGGGTTTGGCAGTAAGAGGCGAGACATTCACATCTCACACGCATACATGCAGCAGGCTTTAATGCTGTCATCCCCCAGGGTTAATTATAGAACCAGGTCACATACACCAGAGATAGCTCCATTTATCCTAATTGAGCTCTGTGGCAATTGACGGCAGCCTCTCTGTCTGCTATCTGTCCACTGTGTGGGATGTGTTTTGTTACGTGTGCGAGTAACTTTATCTGTACCTTTGCTTCACGAAGGACAGCGTTGACATGCACTACTGAACCCATGTTCTTAGATGGTTTACTGCCATGCAGAAAACAACAAATGTGTGTGTGTGAGATCTGTTTTTTACACTGCACTTACAGTAATAGCTGTATTTCGCCGCCTATCATAGCAGTATTCACTCTGTGTACATAAGCAGTAAGCGTGAGCTCAGAAAGTGCACTATAAACTTCTCAGCACAGTTTTTGCAACATAAACAATGAACAAGCATTAAAAAGCAAACTAGTCATCCGCCATTTGAAACACGCGCATGTGTGTGTGTATTTGCTTTTTTCACCTCCCAGCAGTACGTCACATTTTCTTTTCCCAGAAGGGTTTGTAAGTGTGCATAGAGCCTGCAGAGAAAGATCAAAAGAGCTCTTCCTATATTTCCATCAAACGTTGCTCCTGAAGTGCTGATGCCAGGACTGAAACAATCACATTTAAGTCTCAGTTTCCTGTGGGCTGACATGAAATGCCTTTATTTACAGGACGTGGGAAGGAAGAACTTGTTAGCGACAGTACGCAAAGCCTGAGGAATCAAGAGCTGACCCTATATAGTATTTACTTTATTAATACAATGTCTTGGGCTTGTTGTAAACCATTCCTAAATGAATGGTTGACTGACTGAATGAAAAAAAAAAAGATTTAGTCCTTGTTTTAGGTTGCTTTTGGCTGATGTTAATGTCATTAATTAATGAACAAATTGCAATAAGTTGACAAATAAGAAAAAAGCATTAACATTGTGATACATTGCGATGCTCTTGACTGTGAACTTGACCTTCAGTCACCATGTCCCAGTTAAAAGTGGCTCCAAGCAGTGTTTCAAAAGGGGTAGGCCTTCACAATCCAAGGCAAACGCAAAACCGGGTCTAGAACGCCCACTTTTCTCGAAGGATGAAAATCCCAGTGGAAAAGTCCCGACCTACATTTTTCTCGCTGAATATAATTTGTCACTCAGAAATGTCGAATTAGAGAAGTAAAAGAGGTTGTGAATGCATGTTAATCTTAAAGAAATGCTTTTCTGTTTTTCTCAATTCATGTGCTAGATAAATACAGCTTTGATTGGGCATGGAAAAACTGGTCTAAATTGGTGGAACCATTTGTAAGCCATTAACAGAATGAGATTTGAAGATGAATTTGAACGTTCTATGGCCCGCTTGTACAGATGCCATAAATTGTTCTTTTGTAATTCTAGCCGTTCTTATCTTGTGAAACTGTGTTTTGAGTGCCTGGGGCTTAAATACACGATGAAATTTTCTCATGCACCTGTGAGTTTGAAACACACACACATGTACACATGATTACACTGTACACAATAAGAAACGCACACACCCACATTAACGGCACAGCTTTCACTAATGATTGAGATCATTTCAGGTACCAGCATAACATGCCTATTACGCTGGTGTTTTATGAGAATGCATTGCTGAAACGTACACTGGCTTGAAGTTGATGCCACGGTTGCCAGAGATCCATTTCAGGATAGTCTTCAAGTTGACATTTAATTAATCCACCATAACTCATAAACAGCCAAGAGCTTGTGATTGATAGCGCTATAATTAACTGGGAGGAAGAGGCCGACCTGGGAGATGGGAGCATCAAGAAAGCGAACTTTGTCGGCGTCAGCCATGTGTGCCAGGTTCAGCCAAAGGTGGCGCTCCTGAGCCACTACCGTGGACATCACCTGGCCAAGGGCAAGTGCAGCAACCTTCGTCACCCGTAGAGCGAAGCCGGTCGCCGCACGGAGTTCCTGCATCACCCCTTGGTCAGATCCACCCTCGTGCAGATGTTTTAATGCTTTGGCCTGGTGCACTTGTGGTGTGGCCATCGCATGCAGGGAGGTGGCAGCCTGCCCAGCGGCGTAGTAAGGCCGGCCCGCGAGAGCAGACAAGGTCTTACACGCCTCGGAAGGAAGCCATGGCGGTCCACGCCAGGCGGTGGCGCTGTGCGGGCAGAGATGCACCGCCACAGCACGCTCGACCTGGGGGATCGACACGTACCCCCTGGCTGCACCTCCATCGTGGGTGGAGAGGAGCTGGGGCCAGGCGTGACGAGTACGGGGCTCGCCACGATCTGGTCAGCTCCTCATGCACCTCCGGGAAGAAGGGCACTGAAGGGAATTTATCATAGTCTTGAGAAATAGTTCAAATACAGTTATTTCAGTGCCATTTCTTTTTGATAGCAATTTTTTATTTTAAGTTTTTTGCCTACAATTGGTAAGGGTATTATTCACTAGCCTATTTACAAATTCAGACTATCTTTTTAAATTATTTTTCTCTGTTGTCACAAGTAGTATGTATGTATGTGTGTGTGTGTGTGTGTGTGTGTGTTTTAATCCAAGTATCTCAACCAGCCTAACACAACAACATGTTGTGCATTCGGGGGTGTGATTATTTGTGTAACCAGCAATGGGGGGCTAGGGAAACGTGTTTAAAATGTGTTGCAATTCCATTTTGTGACACTAGTAGTGGAGAAATTACAGGTTCCAACCCTTAACAGAAGGCTTTAGCAGTCATTTTTAAAAAAGCAGTGACACTGACACACTGTCACCTGGCTTCTGAATGGTGTTAAAATTCTCTCCATCACTAATAAAACTCTGACAGGGAAAAATATAGCCATGAGCAGTAAATCAGCCTCCTGCACATAAATACTCATTCCTTCCTTGAAGGCAACCATTCACTCACTGTGATCTCCTGTCTGTCCAACTTCCCTTTCTCCTGTATTATCCGCTCCTCAACACTCTTTATCGCTCCTGCAGCTAGGAGGTGATACCACCATGATCCTACGGGCCTTCATTCTAGTATGCGATTAGTCTGGCTGGACCTTGAACTTTGCTGGCATGGTGTAATTTTCAGGGTTCTAGAATATATTGTTGAAATGAAATCGTCCCTTGAGGCATTTGGATATGCAGTGAAGCTGGAATTTTGTTTAATAAATAACCCAGTCCTCAGTAACCCTTTTCTGAAACACTGGCCATGCTAAATGCAGCAAAAGCCGGTGGACCAACTTATTGGGAAGTACCAGTGTACAAAAAATATCATATAATTGCACGGTTTCCCAGAATTTGCATCCTTTTTGAGATTTAGCTGGCAGGAGTAGTTGCTGACATAGTTATCTTTGTTTATTTTGCAAGATGGTCGCCATTGATTATAGTATATAACCTCCATTGTGTGGGTTTATTACACTATACTGGGTGAACTGGAAATCCTGATGGATGGTGGTGGACTAGCACAAAGTATCTTTGGCTTAGTTGAGTATTACATAGATGTGACTAACAAGACTAAAGTCAGAAGGGCCCACAGCAGACTAAATCTGGTATATACAATGAATATTTTACAGACAAAGATTGTGTGTCAGCCATCTTTATCTCATGACTCAAACAGATAGACTTTATGGCTAATTTTTTTAGGGTGTCATTGTACATTTCATCATGTCTCTATAGTTTAACTTAAAGCTTTTGTGCTTTCAGTGTCCAAATAATGTAGTGAAAGAAAACACTCTCTATATGCACCTCCCGTCCAGCTCCTAATGGGATTTCAAATAGCTTGTCAAACATCTGGACTATGTAGCAAGAGCATAGCATCTGGATTCTCGAGGGGTACAGTACAACTGGACCCTTGTGGTGCTAAATGCAATTTGGCTACAAGAAAATTGAATTACAGTCTCAATGGAATTCTATGAATGGATTTCTATTTAGGTTTACAAATAGGTGTGCATACATTGTGTTCGTAAGTTTTGATTAACATTGAAATCAGAAAAATTAGAAGGCTGCGCTTTATTTCATTTCATGTTCAGGGGTAGAAAATAGATAAGATGGGTTTTTTTCTGTTTTGATTTGAGAACTTATCTGGGGGTTTTTCACATTAGTATCAGTGTAACTTTACTATCACATCTATTGTTTACTCATATCAAATAGACTCAGTGTTCAATATCATAAAAAGAATTAAAGCAATACTCATGGACCACTTCTATAATATTTGTTAAGAAATATGCAGATCATACAGATTTTCTAGATTTATTTGATTGACGTGCAAGTTTGACTTGGCTATGGTGGGCCATTCCAGGCTAATAAACCTAACTGAAAGTCCCCCGCTGAAAGCATAATCCTCCAAAAATAATATCTTAAATATGGACTATTTAACCAATTCAGCCAGAAAGAGTGAATTAGTGAGACTGATGGGTTGTTTCTGTACTAGCTCGCATAATGGATATTAACAGTAGTAATTGCATTTGTTTAGCTGGCCAACTGCTTTGGGGTGGAACAAATTAAAGAAATTAGAACAACAGATGTTGTACCATTTGGCTATTTGAGAGTATTTCATGTTTTGAGTTCAAAGAAGGGGGAAAAATATGTGAAGAAACGCTTGTCAAGAGGTCAGATTCTGTTTTTAAGAGCTCGAACCATCACAGGAAGTTCTGGGAAGAGTGCTCAAGGTGGCGGGAAAGTGTAGCGTGACCTGTCCCAAAACAGAACACCTTCCTTTTCCTGCTGTTAAGTGTCCTTGTATCCCTTCTTCAAACTTAGAACTCCCCTTTTCCTTCATTTTGCTCATGCCAAGGCATCTGGACATCCAAACATGGACAGTGCTGCTGAGATAAGGTGTGGCTGTCTTATATATAGGCAGAGCTCTTCAGGGCCTCTTTGAGGGAGTTATGGGCAAACATCAGTTTATAGACTGCTAGATAAACATCCACATATTTAGGACTACACAGACCTTCTCGTGTTTCCTGGGTCAGAGTCACAGTGCAAAATTTCGGTATGTCTCCAATCTTCTGGGTTAAATTAAATGGGTGGTACAAATAAAAATTTTTTTATTTGTGGGCTGGAGTAACGTTGTTGTTCACCAAATTTGGTCAAGCGCTTTATTGTTAAACTACAATCACTTACCTGA
>JAUCNO010000001.1:1756262-1773378 GCA_032353835.1 Enteromius viviparus | reverse complement strand
CGAAGATGGCAAACCAGACATGTGTGTGTGTGTGTGTGTGTGTGTGCGTGTGTGCGTGTGTGCGTGCGTGCGTGCGTGCGTGCGTGCGTGCGTGCGTGCGTGCGTGCGTGCGTGCGTGCGTGCGTGTGTGTGTGTGTGTGTGTGTGTGTGTGTGTGTGCATCTATGAGTAAGTCCCAACTGCAGAACGGCTGTTCACTCACAAAACACACACCCTAGCATGCTATGCAAAGGAAACTTGGTCTAATCCTTGTCATAAATCAGGTCTCTGTTCCTGTTATAATAACATCCTGAAAAAAGGCATGTATATTTATTCATACATGAACACAGGAATAAAAAATAAAAATGCAACATGTTTTTTTTTTCTGTGCCTACAGACTTGGCAACCACTTTGGCAACAGTGTGAAGTACAAATACACATACTTTCATGTGGCTTTCCTCCAAAGTCCCGCCAGTTATTCCCAAACCTTTTACAGCTGACACTCCCAGAGCTCTAAAAACCTCTGAGTCATGTGCAATTCTTAAAAGAAACTCAGCTGAAATCCCGAGTGCAAAACAGCAAGTCATTCAATGCCGCAATAACAGAGAGGGCATGCAGAGTTAGTGAGCGGGCTCGAGTTAGTACTTAAAACCTGGCAACAGGTTTAACACTCACATGGGAGGTGAAAAAAAATCGGTCTTACCTGACTTGCGTTTGGATCCATAATCCCTGTAAAAAAAGCAACAGCAGAGTGACATGGTAAGTCACAGTGAGACAATGTCCTGCAGCAGACAGCTGTCACACACACACACACACACACTCTAGAGATGCAGTGAGAGCAAGATGTGTGCCAGGGCAAGGAGCGAGTGTGTGTTAAGATCGAAGGGGCCAGCTGCTATCGCCACAACATCTGATCATGTGATCCAAGCAGAACCATAGCTCTTTCTCTATCCTTTTATCCCCGCACCTCCCTCCTCTCATCCTCCAGCTCTGGGATAAAAAGGGTGGATCTATTAACATGCCCTGATTAATAGATCAGCCTGTGTGTGACACTTCTCCATAAGCGAAAAATCAAGTTCAAAGGTGATCTATTTATGGAAAGTGATACTAATGTGGGAAACTATAAAATAGAACAATTAAGCAAACATACACATTGGACACACACATTAGAAAAATGAACGGAAAGAAGACAAAAGTACACAAAATACCTATATTTTTAAAAAGAATATGGTACTGTATGTGGTATGCCTTCTTGCAAAACTTAATATTGAAGTAGGCCTAAGAACTAATCATTATCGCTAATCAGTTTTTAAGTGGTTGCTCTCTCTATGATATTGTGGTCTATGTGCTGATGGTTAATAGCATCACTAATAACATTTAAAACCATTAAAGAGCATCTTAAATGTGTCATTTCTGCATTATAATGAATGCTAATATCCAAGATGGATCTCAAAATTATACAGTCATACTGTATAGTCACATATATTTATATATACATTATCTATATATATATATAATATTATGGTGCATAAGAAAAAATATATATATATTATGTATATATTATAATGCAATTAAATTCAAAGTATTTAATACAGAAATCCTTGGTAATAGAGTACATACGCCTAATGAATTTTTAAGGAACATAAACATAATTTAGATCGTTCAGTGACAGGTGGCTCACCCAAACATAATGCAACGCCAAACAAATGAACATAATTCATAATAAAGAGTTTAACAAAAATGCAATAATGCCAATGATGTTGGTGCATAATACAAGCATACTGTAATTGGATGTGGCAGATATAGTTCCATTTAATACATGACATACTGTACATATTATGAAAATATGCCAGTCTGTCTTTTTGATGCACACATCATTTTGAGGCTCACACATTCATTCCGGTATTTCCCTAAAAAACCCTTAAGGGCATTTGCTCAATATCTACATTCCCCCCATCTTGTCCAAAATATGACAAGCCCTCCATCTCCTCTTCTTCCTCTCATCTGTTTCTGCATCTTTTTCTTTTCATCATTCTCTCGCTCAATCTCCTCCTTTGTGACTCCCGTGGGAGAATGAATACTCTCTTTTTCAGATCAGCAGTATGAGGTCACTGCAAGCCTTCCAGAATGAAATCCTTTGTAGCCAAATAGAGGCAGGACAGTGTCCTAAAAGCCCTAAATCAGAGAGATCTGTTATCTGTCTCGTATAAAAGAAAACTGCCACCATTAAGACGGATATAGGACATGACATTTATGAACATGTTAGAAATGAACAGTAGAAAAATTCCCAGTTTTAAGAGACTTATGCATGCCAGTATATGTACCAAGTGTCGTACTGAGTCTTGTAAGGATAATATAATATATAAACTATACAGTAAATAATTGACTTTTTTAAGTAATTCAGTACAATCTGCATTTGCTTTTAAAGTCAATTCATCAGTCTGTGGTATGTATTGTTTTTTTTTACTTAGATCTGAAAATCTAATTCAGTCATTTATATACAGAATTGTGATTGGTCTTCTTTCATTTACAAAGTAAACTGGAAACGCTTTCTGCGCATACAAGCAAAGACTAAAAACTTCAGGAAATGCACATTAAGGTTCATTTTAAAGGCATGTTTTCCATGGCAGAAAATCAGTAAATAGTCTCCGCCAAACCTTCTCAGACCAATTGTTTCGGTTGTTAACCTCTTGAGTCGTATCTAATAGTAAATGCTTCAGGTTTATTGCTTGAAATCGTTTCGCAGAGGAAGTGTTATTGGAAGTGACAGTTCACCATTCTCTGGGCCTGCAAGGTAATATACAGCATCACTTGGGTAAGCCCAAAAGTTTCAGACAAGAAAACTACAGTTCTTAGCTTTATCACTCCCAGAGTCACTATTAAACGAGGGGCGACGTATGATGACGGGTGAGGAAAGGCAGGAAATGGTACTGATTGGGCACCACTCTGTTCATTCAGTCCACTTGACCATAAAAGAGTAATATACTATAAATCCACAAGTGACACATTGCATTTTGTGTCTTGGTGATCTGTTCATAAGGTCATCTCTGGCATTTGCTGTGGTCTACTTAAATAGCAGGCCTGTTCAGTGTTTGTCAAACTCATGGTGGCCACCAGCTTAGACACCAATGCAGAGTGTGAATTATGCACTGGCTTGCAGAAAAAAGTCAACTTCCTTCATATTTACATAGTACAGTACATTAAAGGTACATCTTAAAGTGCAATTGTGCAACTCAAATATCTATTGGAGGCCAAACGACAATATTTGACACTGTTTTAAAATAAAAAGTCCTTCATTTGCATCTACGCTCTTAAAAACAAACGTTCCAAACCGGAATGCCAAAAAAGACCCGTTTTTTGTTTGTTTCTAAGACAAACATTTTCTCCTGGTGTGATATATCAGAAGAACCTTTCCACTACAAAGAACCTTTTGTGGAATGAAAACGTTTCATGGATGTTCAAGGTTCTTCAGGGAACCATCAATGCCAATAAAGAGCCTTAATTTTTTAAAAGTATATGCTTATTAAAGGTTCAATATCAAATTACAGATGCCAATTAAGAACCATTACTCCTAAAATGCCTCTATTATGGTTTATAAAATGTTCATATTTTGGTTTTGGGAGTCCCAAACCACAGGTTGACATACATGCAAGATCAAAAAACACTTTAATTTTCTTCTAATATGCATTTAGATTTGCCTTATTTGTTCAAGGACTCCCAAACTACTGTTTAACAATTAATTTTTTCCAAAGCTCTCCTGTGATTGGTTAATTTTATTTAAAGCAGCGTGAAAGCTCATTTTCAAAAAGTCATGATAGGAGCGCTTTAAGAGCAGCATTAACTATTGTACAAAAAGATTCTTGAAAGTTTTTTGGGGGGTGGAGAAGCGCTTGCGAAAACCCCATTTTGAACCCTTTATTTAAAATGAATATGTAACAAAAAGTCCTCCAACCTTTTTTCTTCATTCAGTGGCTTTAGGCCATAAACAGGGGGACAAACACTCATTCACAGGGTTATGTTACTTCTTGAGTTGCAAAGAATAGAACGTTTTTGCAGAAGTGCTTGACATCTTAATGCAGTGAAGTTACGGCTCTCAGAGAATTGTGCTACTTCTAGAATATTCCTATCCCAAAGAGTCTTAAACTGCAGGAACGACATGCTTGCTTCAATTATTACAAGGCCCTGAGCAAAAAATGAAGCGCAGTGTTTTTAAATGGAATAGAACCAGAACACTAATGATTAATAATGAACAAGACAAAGCGAAAAGTAGAAAGACTGAGCCAGCACTGGGCTTAGATAATTCAGTTACATCATTGCGAATAAGAGATGATTGGAATATCAGACTGAAGTTCAGTAAAACAGATGATGTGAAAGTAGAGCCGAGAGAAGCAAAAAAGAAGAAAAAAGTACAGGTACAATGTACCATTCAAAAGACAATGTAAGATTTTTTATAAATATTCTGTAAATGCAAAGCTGAATATTCAGTATCATTATACTGCATTGTCTCGTGATTCTTCAGAAATCATTCTAGCATGCTGGTTTGCTGCTTAAAGGAGAAGATCAACCAAAAATGATACTGCTGGTGAATAATGACCCTTATTTTGAAGCTCCATAAATCAGATATATCCGGATATATTTGCATTAGCAAGAGAGTTGACTTCTGGCTTCTTGACTGACCTCTGACTCAACATATGACATAAACCCATTCATAGCGTAAGCTCAGAAGAGAATATATGAAAGAGGATAGAGTAATACTAAACGGCGGTAACAAATTTTAAGTCAAAAAAGGAGAAGTAAAAAAAAAAAACTATAAGAACGAATGCAGCTTACGTCATATGTTGAGTCAGAGGTCGACCAAGAGTTATAATTTTAAAAATATAAATATTTTTGTTACAAAAACCCATCAATCTGCTTTAGGAGACATGTGTTTATCCCTAGAGACGTATAGGTTAGTTTCACGATGGATATATGTGGTTTATGGAGCTTCAAAATAATGGTCACCATCCACCAGCATTACCAAGCTTGGAATAATTTTTTAAACTGTTCGTCTGAAAGAAGAAATTCATATACACCTAGGATGGCTTGGGGGTGAGTAAATTATGGAGTAATTTTCATTTTTAGGTGAACTATTCCTTTAAGAAGCCCTTCTTTGTATCAGTGTAGAAAACAGCTGTGCAGCTTACACACTGTACGTGTCTTTACTCTCACGTTTGACCAATTTCATTTTTCCTGGCTGAATAGATGTATTAATTTCTTTTTAAAATGTTTAAACAGCATGGTTCATCAGTTGTTGTTGAAGTGTGTTTAATAAGGTTCTGAATTGGTTCCAAACACCTCAATGAAGCTCTTGCACAAGCTTAAACTCAATGACATCTCCCTCACTCTGAATTTACAGGAGTGGCGGTGACTGAAGATGGGAGTTAGACTGAGGAAAGACTCAGAGAGAGGTGTATTTACCGGGCTGAGCATCTGCTAAGCATTAGAGGGGTGGACGGTCTCATGAGGTGAGAGCGGGACGGGGAGGAGGACATGAGGTGTGGAAAGGAGAAACGGGTGGACCTGCTAACCACTGACCTCTGACTCTTTTACCGGAGGAAAGAACGAAAGAAACTAGCTAGCTATGGGGTGATTGCCATGCGGTTGGTAGTGTTTGGGTAATTTCTAAGAGATCCAAATGAAACAAACCCCAAGTTAGATGTTTTTGTTCCTTGGGTCCCTCCTTTAATGCCGTGTCAAAGAAAAAGAAAATACACAACCATACACACACAAGAAGAAGAAAAATACCAAGGAATGCCAAGCAATGTTTCGTAACTCCTGCCACTGGCTGTCTCCTCTGGTTTCTGTTATTGTTCTGTTTCTGCGTCAGTGTGGACGGGAAACTGGACCATGTGCTCCAACACAAGACTCCTGAGCTACAAACACTTACTGAAACTAAAGCGTCATGATGCATGTTTACAAAGAGCATCTTCACACTTGGCTCTTCAGCTTTTTCATCGCTTCACTGATGTTTAGATCTGGTGATTGAAGGAGGTTTCTGAAATCAATCCGCTGTTTACAAAAGCATTCTGTGCCTACATGGAAGACATTGTCATTGTGCAATACGGAAAAACAAGGAGGAAACAGCGATTGGACCACAGCGTCCACCTGGTCCAATCTGAGTCATGTTTGTTGGCTGTTGCACGACAATTACAGAACGATTCCTGACAGCAAACCCATCCGGTTTTAGGAATTAGGCTGAAAAATGACTCAACAGAGCGCTGAGGTTTTTCCATCACTCGGGGGTTGTAACGGTTTAGGGACCATTTTTGTTATGTTTTGGATTTTGTTCTTCTAGTTTCGGTCCCCACTGACTTCCATTGAATTTACCTACAATGGAAATCCATCGAAACTGTTTTGATTTATTAGCATTCTTCAAAATAAAATAAAAAAGAAAATCACACAGATTTGAAAAAACATGGATGAGTAAATGATGACAGAATTGACATTTTTCATTGAACTATCCCTTTAAGAGTGCGTACGCATTCTTGTGGTGCCATCAGCCAATCAGCACTGTCATGATGTCATTTTCCTTCCATTTTTATCATCAGTTTGCTCAGTGAAAATGCATAAAAGGACCTCAACAGACATGCCACATAAAACAGGCCTTTTACTTTGAACTAAATCACAATTATTTTTGGCTATGCTCTGTATTTTTATTGTCTGTCTCTTTCCTTGACTGATCACCTTATCAGGCCCTCAGGCAACAGCACTTTAGATAATTAACTAGATTTATCTGGCATTAGCCCCCTAAAGAGCCACACAATAATCAGTCACAGTGACCACTGACCACCTGGCTTAGCAGCTAAACCAGTCATTCAGTCCTCTGCATGAGTCACTTTACAGTTTGAGACCTGCTTTGTGCCCAGACAACCTATCACCTAAGCCTTTGATTACTGTAAATCAACCCTTTTAGTGTTAATAATACACTATAATCCACATACAATTTATATATTTACTGTTAATGGTCAGTTAATTATTATTTATTATTATATTTTTTTTTTTTTATCAAAAAATACCATTTAAATGTTTTCAATTCAAATAAATGCTGTTCTTCTTAACATTTTACTGTTTTGTTTGTGACATTGTTGTGATTTCAGCACTGATAATAAAAAGATATTAGGTAACAGTTTAATTTTAAATCAAGTATTAAAATGATTACTCATTGTTTAAGAGTAAAGTAGGTGCTGCTGAAAATTCAGCTTTGCAACACAGAACTAATTTACATTTTTACTCATTTACACTACTTTTTTAAAAATTGTATTAATATCTGTTGTATTTTTATCAAATAAATGCAGCCTTAATGAGCAAAAGAGACTTCTATAACAATATATATTAATTCCAAACTTTTGAATGATAGTGTTAAAAATTCAAGAAAAACACTGAAAAAATATATCATGTTTAAATATTTAAACACACATAAAACAATAAATATACTGCTCAGACCACAAACAACATGCTATTTTTAAATTATATATATATATATATATATATATATAATATTAAATTATGATCTAAACTGAAAATATGGAAACTGAAAAAGAGTTTCAAATTTTGACAGTATATCTTTTCAGCAGTGTGATCAAATGTCACTTGTGTCTCTAAGGGTTTTAAGTCAGAGCCCCCACCCCATTTAATTACGCAGAAAGACTATAGGATAACCAGGTCAGGATTTACAGCCCTCCATGTGGGAATACACAGCCTACCAACAACCATCCATCATACCAGCTAATAAAAAAATGTTCCCCACAGTCGGCAAACAGAGAGAGACAGTACGGAGAGAGACTGCTCAACATTAGATGGTCTAAAATAGCAAACGTCTGTTTGTGGTGGAAACGCTGCTCTGATCATTGCCATCTGTCTCAGATCTGATGTCGATGCGCGGGTTCAATACATGGAGTAACGGACAGACAGAGAGATACTGAAGGGAGCTTATGCTAGAGATCTTGAAGCTATTCTTTCTGTTTTGAGGTATATAATTAATGCTATTTCTTTGTGTGATTGTGAACTAAATACTGTAGGTTCAGTCTCATGACATCTCAATCCCGACTGTACCGGATAGCAGCTTTTGTGTGACACTTTATTGCACACTTAAGGGTAAAACACTCTCCAGTGTGCTGCAAACGCATGCTGCAGTGTTCACAGATCTCCTGGGACTCCAGTCGCTTGTCTGTGAGCTCAGGATATGTAAAGAATTCAGTCTGGGTGGAAAAAATGTGTCTGACAGGAAAAGCAACCAGCCACAGTGTATTTAAATTTTGTGTGTGAGTGTGTGACAGGAAGAAAGACTTATACACATCAGATAACTTTCAGCTAGATATATATATATATGTATATGCTTGCAACAAATCAGATTTTTAAATTCCAATTAAAACAAGATTATCACATTATCAACAAAAAATGTGTAAATTCTATTTTCAGCATGCTGTGTTCAAGATAACACTTTACAATGTAGAGAAAATAAAAAATCCCACCAACATTTTTTTTTTAAATGATAATAAAACAATAGACAAGAATGATAGTAGATGATTTTAGAGTGCCCTCTAGTGGTTAATTCATTTACACTGATAATTATTATGGGATGTTTGATCTTACTTTAGACAGTCTACATAATGCAATATATTTTTACATTTGCAAACAAGCAAATAAATAAATGAAATCAGAAAATAAAAAAAGAAAATAATTATTTGACATTTGCGTGTACACAAGTAAACTTGTGTAAAGAATTAAATATTTTGCTTCATTACAACAACAACAATAATAATAATAACAATTATAAACAGACAATTAATAAATTAAATTTCCCAAATTCAGAAATCTTTGAAGAAGACGTTCACTTCTCCAGTTCTGTCTGTTTAAGCTGCAATTTGAATGTCTTCCAGCAGATGGCTCCAAATCATCAATTTCCCCGTGATTGTGAAAAACAGGCTTTATGCTTCAGAGAGATTTCAGATATCTGATATTTAAACTGAGTTGTTCAGTAGCTCACTTCTACAAAATATCTGCAAAATGTTCAAATTGCATTATTTGAGTTAATAGCTTACTCCATGCTACTTGCTTGGGTATGTCATTTTATTGATCTATTTCTGTATTTACAGAAAAATGTGTAGGATGATTTATTTAAAAAACGAGGAGTAACACATACAATGAAAGTAAAAAGTATCTAAAACATACTCCAAAAAATTTTTTCATTTACAACTTTCAAAAACGGTGTTATATACGTTCAGTCCTGACAATATCTTGTAAGTATAAAGCATACTTTTATCTTTAAATGTACGCTAAATCTTAAAATGTCTGCCTCTCTGTTTTGACCGTCTAATTTTGTCTAGCAGCGATTATGAATTAGTTGTGGCTTATTGTGAGTTTTCAAAGAGCATCTTTGTCTGTCTTCCTCAGATGGATGTTCTTTCCCTTCAGCTGTGTTAACGGAGGGCTTTCATTGTCAACAGTGCCCTACATTGTCCCTGAGAACAGCCAAGCAAGGCAAACACACAACAAGTCTTCCGGCACAAACTGTGATATATAGTTAAAAAACAAGTCCACTACACCAAACAAACGGCATGAAGGGAGGAAGATGATATGGACACTGTTGCTCGTTTGAAATCAAGGTGAGAAATCCGATCAGTATTTGCTGATCTCTCAAGATCAAGAGTGCTCACGTGCGTTTCTGTTCTCGGGGGAATTTATTTCCCGGTGGAAATCTTCAGCGAATCAATAATTCATATCCGTCTAAAAACAGAAACACTAGCGGCACACTTACACGGCACAAATGCATCTCAGATTCCACCTTCACTTCAACTGTCCCGAAGACAGACCGCGTTCAACCAATCCATTACTTCACATCATTCAATGAACCCCGTGACTCCGCATCTCGCCTGCAAGGAAAATCTAGGTAATGTTACAAAAGGACCATCTGTTTCGAGTGATAATTATCTGGCGACATGAATTTAACAGTTCGTTGTGGCAAATGATTGTAATATTTCGCAAGTGATACAGTTTAAAAGGCTAGCTTGAGCCAGACATCTGCTCATTCAATGGAAGGGCTTTTTTTTAGTAATGCAAGCTTCCCAGCTTCAAAATGACAAATAAGTAGATTATGAATGTATGAATATTGACTTTTGATTTGATTTGAGTCATCATACGAAGCCAGCATAACACTTCATAAGTCTTCAAATAGTCCTACTGTTATGATACTATTATGGGCTGATTCTTAAACAGCACAGCTACATAAAGCACGTGTCCATTATTTCAACAGCAGAAGAAAGAAAGTCATACTGAAACAATATGTGGGGAAGTAAACGATGACTGAAACTGAATTTGGAATGAAATTCTAATTACTTAATATATAAAGATATGTAAAGACTTTTCTTTTTCCAAATTCAGTCAGAATTGTCATTTACAATACATTAAATGTTAAAATGCTTCTGGGTGAAAAAAGTCTTTATGATCTCTAATTCTGGATTTATATGATCTGTAATATTGTGAAATATTATTGATTTTAAAATATTTAATAATAATTCATTTTAAAACTTAATTTATTCCCGTGGCAAAATATTATTATTTTTTTTATTATATATTTTTTTTTACTAATACTGCATTTATTTAATAAGTACACTTAATATTAATAACAGTAATATTGTGAAATATTGTTATAATTGATTCCACTGATGCATAGCTCAATTTTCAGGAGCATGTTTCTCCAGTCTTTAGCATCACATGATCCAATAACACTCAAAAGAAAAGCATTTATTTGAAATAAAAATTATTTTGGAGAATTATAAATGTCTTTACTGTCAATTTTGAACAGTTTAATGCATCCTTGCTGAATAAAAGTATGGATTTCCTTAAATAAAATAATAAAACAAATAAAAATAAAACAAAAAGCTAAACTCAGTAAAATAAAATAAAATAATAAAATAAATAAAAATAAAATAAAAAGCTAAACTCAGTAAAATAAAATATAATAAAAAAGCAAAACTAAATAAATAAAATAGAATAATATAAAATAAAATAAAATTTTACATTTCTAATTCTATTCTAATTTCACTAATCTCTTCTCCATTCTCAACAAAGCGTGATAAAATCTGACTGCCTGCAGACATACATCTGTGTGACAGGATCTGAAAGATGCCGTGAGCCACTTCAAGTGTCTCACAAGTTGAGAAACAGACACCACTGAAAAAGATCAGCACAGTTAGTGTGAACAGCTGAGCAGAACATATGCTGCTGCTATAGAGAATCAATATACAGAGACATACATATATGTATGTGTGACCAATTATAGTACATCTACTGCTAGACACATACAAATTTAGTACTGTACACACTCTAAAGTGTTGTGGGTGTTTGACAGGGAGTGAAACACAAACACACACACGGACACTGATGACTGATAGGATACACACTCACAGGCACACTCTCTTAAAGAGCCCCTGTTTCATTTTGATTTACTAGATGCTGGACTCCAACTTCAGTCTGTATATCCAAGACCGGTCTAACTGTAAACCACACACACGCAAACAAGAAAAATGGCTTTCAATTTCTAGCAACTACAGCAGCATAACAAAATAACCCACAGAGACTGTTCCACTATTAGCAGCAACGTGTCTGTTCTAATAGAGCCCTGAGAAAATAACATTCACATATGTGAGAAACACACAAGAGTCAAGACACTCAGCCCTCGAACATCAGGTGCACAAACCAATAAAACCATGGCAGCGTCTGCCAAAAAGGAAGTTGGATATTAGTTAGTGGGGAAAATGGACTCAAGATTACGATGTTTGGTGACAGTAAGACTTCATTTCACTTGATTTAATTTGATTTTAGTAATAGCTCAGTTAAAGAAGGATGCGTTATACTGATCAAAAGTGAAAGAAACACAATAAGTGCTACACAGTATAAGATAATATTACATGCATGACATATTACATGAAATTATGGGACATTCTTTTTTCTTTTTCTTTTATGAATAATTTGATACTTGATTTAATTTGATTTGAACTACATTTAAACTTAAAATACATCTTACATGTATTTCACACTCATTTTAAGTACCCAAAATATTAAGGTATATTATTAAGATATTAGTGACAGGAAATGAAATGGACTCGTGATTATGATGTTTGGTGACAGTAAGATTTAATTTAATTTAATTTAATTTAATTTAATTTAATTTAATTTAATTTAATTTAATTTAATTTAATTTAATTTAATTTAGTTTAGTTTAGTTTAGTTTAGTTTAGTTTAGTTTAGTTTTGTTTTGTTTTATTTTATTTTATTATTATTATTATTTTTTATTATTATTAATAGTTTAATTATAGAAGGATATGTTAAACTGATAAAAATTGAAATAATTGAAAATAAGTGCTACACAGTATGTTAAGGTAATGCATGACATATGACATTATGGGACATTTTTATTTTATATAAATATACAAATATGCTTATAATATATGTGTTTCTAAGTTTTATATCCTTATTCAAGTACTTCACACTAAGGTAAGAGAAATTGAGAATGTATGCCTTCCCAACTATATTACAAACATATTACATCTTATATTTTCTTTTATTTTAGTTAACATTCATTTTAAGTACCAAATTTTAAATATATAGTTGTAGTTTTATTAAACAATAATAAGCCTGCTCTAGAGTTTGAGAAGTCATCTCAACAATGATTCAAAATATATGTGCTCTATATATATATATATATAAACAAATACTGAAATAGCACTTTAATAGCAGTGGACAAGCAGTTTATGAAACAGTATTGCTAATTACTAATAATATAATCTCTATGAATGGTGAAGCTGGAACGCTGTACTGAGCAATAGACATATAGGGTCTATCATTATTATTATTTTTATTTTATTTTATTTTTTTTTTAAATTGAGGCTGATTATTTTATTCAGTGGTGAATTTATTTATTTATTTTAAAGGGTCTATTATTATTAATTTTATATAAAAGCCTTCTCAAAAATATGAATAAAGTACATGTATGTCATTGATTGTAACATCCTGTAAACACACACACACTCATAGTTTGTTATCAAAGTCAGGCTGCTGTAATATAAAGAACTGTCCACAGACACGAGCAGCAGCATTATATCACGAGTGTTCAAGGTTGCACTGTAGATGACAGACAAATTATGTTTTTCTGGATAGCTACAGCATAGTAGTAAAGAGTGAGCAGTGTGTGTGTTTGTGTGTGTCGGTGTGTGTAAAAGTGCGTGGTTGTGTTTAGCCACTGCAGCATGTGATGAATGTGTTTTGAACATGAAAATAGATTGCCTACTTTATATCACCAGGGAGAAATCCAGACAGAGGGAAAGAAAAGCAGAGAATTTAAAATGAGCATGTGACGGACAGCTCCGGGTACAGAAACAGTGCACAAGCAACAGAAAAAGGATGAAAGTAAACGGTGGCAGACTCTGTGTTCATTTCTCCACTGCTACAGTAAACAGAGCTGCTTACGAGAGATTACGAAACAATCCGGCAGCGGCTGGAACATTGACCATTACAACTCAGTGATTATGCTCACATTTAAAAAAATTTATATAATAAAAAATTGTTTTGTTTTTGAAAGATGTCCATGTCATTTGTACTGATGTTATGGTGCCATTTATTTATATTTAAAATAAAGAAAAGGGAAAAAAACAAATTGAAATATATAGCCTAAACTAATAAAAAATAAAAATACAGTACTTTTATTTTGTATCGTAATTCCAATACTAACACACTAATTACTAAAATGTTAATTAAAATAAAAACAGAAAATATAACAAAAAATATGTCAAATAATAATAAAAACAGTATATCAGCAATTTAGGAGAAACATCTGAATTAAAAAACTAGAAAAGAAACCATTGAGATATTAAAGAGCTATCAGTTTGAGTTTCTTTAAATCAAATGGAGATGTTTTCTTTTTTGTTCAGATGTTTCTGATTTATTGTTATAGTTTTTATTATAATTTAAAAAAAAAATTATATTTTCCGTTTTTATTTTAGTTAACATTTTAGTAATTAGTGTGTTTAGTAGTGCTAATCATGATTAACAGCATCCAAACTAAAAAATGTGTGTACATTATATATGCATGTGTACTGTGTATATTTATATGTATATATAAATACACACATATACAATATATATTTTGAAAATATTTGTTGATACATTTATATGTTCATATTTTTATATTTTATACTATAAAAACATTTAATATATAAACAATATATTTATCTTAAATATGTACATTACATGCATGTATGTGTACTTATATATACGTAATAAATATACACTGTTTACAAACTTATATAATATAAACAAAAACTGATTAATCAGCTGACAGCATTATTATATGAAGAGTACATTTGCAAAAACACATAACTTGCTAAATGCTAAAAAAATGTATAGCTTGTGAGATGACAACATAAAAAAAACATGATTTTTAATCAGACTGTTATATGTTTGCATATAAATTCTTCATATATTACACTAATATATACTGTAGTCTCTTTTAATGATTATTTGATCTTAGTATTTTTAGTACTTAACTGTTTAGATTTTTCTGTCTAAACAGTTTATATTTATTATGGTTTTGGTTGTAATTTTTTTTATTTAACAATAATAACCCAGCTCTATAGAGTTAGTATTAAGCTCAACGATCCTCAACGCACTGTGATCAAATTTACAAATAAACACTCAAATATTTCCTCCAAATTCTCTTATAACGAGGATTCAAACTCAAATCGGCAAATTGTTAATTTTTCTATACCTTAATGAATTTTAAGAGAAACACTTGAGACAAAATTGATATGTAAACCTTTGAACACAACATACTACAAAAATAGTATGCAGCACACACTGTTGTTTAGTATGCACTTAGCAGCACTGTATTGCATTCTATATGCAACTACAGTATCATATATCTAAATGCATTCATGTTGCTCTGTGTAAGAATGTGCAGATCTTGTTTTGTGAAGGTCTGTGTGACACTCACTCTACGGGAGGGTTGATATCATCTGGTTTGGTCTCGAAGAAGCGAAGAACTTCCTCACTCTGCGAGATCTGGGGAGGGAGCCGGACCAGCGCCTGAAAGACAGACAGACGATCAGACCCCAAACAACACAACAATCATCCAGAAGCCGGCTAATGAATCGCAATGAGAGTCAATTATTAACACAGATGTCTGAGGTGGCGAAAAGGAAAAAAACTCTTTAAATTCAGCAAATAAGAACAAAAAAATAATTTTAGCTTAAAACACTTGACATGGATTCTCAAGATGCCATTTTGACGCAAACATTTGTCTAATAAATACAGTCTGTGTTCAAACTGCTTTCAAAGCTCCCCAACATGATTAGAAAATTAGCAAAAGAACAGAGGAAAAACAAAAAGCGAAAAAGGGGGAGAGCGAGAGAAACAACTCCTCTGAAGAATCCCTGGAGTAAACCCTGTTATTTATTTATCTTTGAAGAACACAATGCAATTAAATGGAGATGGTTTGTCTAATTAAAGCTTCCAGGAAATAGCTGGTAAACATCATACGTTTAAGACCTTCAAAGACACATCTCTCTCTCTCTCTCGAAGTGATTTTGATGTGTTTTACAGTGAAAAGATAGAGGAAATATGGAGGTAGATAGTTATCCAAATGTATTATAATTAGCTGTCACATAATTAAAGGCTGCTTTCGAAAATATATAAAAAAAAAAAATTTGCTTAGAGTGATCAAAAATAAAATTAAATAAAGATGTTTCCTGAACTACAGTATACACAAACTCCATAAAGAATCACTATCACCAAATGAATAATAAATAAATGAAACAGAATTAAATTAAGACGTTTCCTGAACTGTACATAAATAGTTCTATGTTCTAAACTATTATTGGTTATGCTTTTTAATGTCCTTTATGTGGATGTCATGGAGATTGTTGCCACAACAGCAGTACATTCAAGACATCCCATAATCCTGCCTCACCATCTCACTATCTATCCCAGCCCACTTTAACAGCTGCTCTCCACTTGAGTGTGTGTGTGTGTGTGTGTTTACGCATGCTGTGTGTTTGTCTGTGTGGATTGTTTAACAAAAAAGTGGGCTCTATTCCATCAGGAAGAAGGGGGGAGGAAAGAAAAGGAGACAAGTCACTCGAGGGGAAAAGATAAAGAGAAGGAGAAATAGAGAGGAGGAAGAAACAAGTCGTTAAAGTCCCTCAAACATCATTTTAAGGGTGTTATTGGGTAACCTATAGCTATTGGCAAAGTAAACATGAACACCAACAAGTGCAAGTGTTTGTTTGCTGTAATTTATACATTTCTGTAACTGAATGTGACGCGTTTGTCAAAGACTTCAACAGACTCATTTACATAGAGTTTTGTTGTTCAGCGCATTAGCATAATCTTATTTCAACAAGATGGGAGATATTGTCTGATAATGAGGCAAATTCACTCTCAAAACCTGATGTGGTGAACATGCATAAAACCTTCAATTTCCTTTCGTTTGGAGTGAAATTTGTGATCTGGGGGGATTTGACACTGCTATTTAAGTCTTTAAACCCTCTAGAGGAAGTGAAAACAATAGTCTGGGGGGTCTTGAAAATACATAAACTAAATAGCTTCAGTGCAACAAAGCAGTTTTAATGATATTAAAAGACATCAATTCAAAAAGTTGACCACTCTTAAATACATATAGTATAATTCACAGATAGTTTTTAATAATACATTTTACCCAGCTCATAGTTTAGTATATATTTTATATGTATCTTTTTAAAATAAATGTTGTAATTCTTCACTGAACAGCAGGACTTCAAAGAGTATCAGTAAGTGTCACGCCCAGCTGGAGCTATCAATTAGAGACTATGTGTGATACTCCAGCTTTCTCTGTACTCTGTTGCTGCGTCCGAAATCGCATACTGCTTCAGTAGGTACTACATTTAAAACCGAACGCACTACTCAACCGTTAAAACAGTAGGTACTATATAGTATGAATGTGAGTATGGAATTCGGACGTACTACATCCGCCATATTGATGTTGTCACGCGTCACAACAGCGCGACAATTTAAACTTCCAATAAGTCATCCGTTTATTTAGAGTGTGTTAAACAAGTGTAATTTAA
>JAUCNO010000001.1:1738962-1756162 GCA_032353835.1 Enteromius viviparus | reverse complement strand
ACTATATTACAAACTTTCCATTAAGACTCTAAAGAATCATATAAGCTAGTGGAAATCGTCTTTGTATGACTGCTTTAAAATTGTTTTAAAGTAATAACATAACATTCTCCAACTGATTTTTGCCTTTATTAATGAAAATGCACCTGTAAATCATACTTTTGTGTGAAAAGGATTAAAAGTTGTCAGAGTTTTACTGTCTCTAGTGTTCATTTCAACTGGAAACTGCAGTGACTCGTATGTATAGGTACGTATGTATGCAGAGTTACTATAATTTCCAATGAGCCTAGGTTGTTTCAATTGATCTTGAGACTGGTGTCAGAAGAAGAAACAAAGAAATCTAACTCCAGACTATTATAAGTGAACAGTGGCCCAAAGCTAGTCCAGTCACATGGTGGGTCTCTTCAATGTCCCATTACCAATATGCATCATGTGCCTGCATCACTCATATAAAAGTGAAGGATTATAAAAGAGATATTTGTTGTTGAGTTGGCAGTGTGGCATCTTACTTTTTAAGCAGTTGTGGGAGAAACATTGTAATCAAAGGGCTTTGTTGGATGAGTAAATCCCTCATACTGTGTTAGAGACCCAAAGGCAATTTTAATTGCTTGGCAGACATTGAAACATCATATTGTTATTTTTTACGACTTGGTTAATCTTGATTATACTGATGATACACTGATTTTATACAAATAGCAGTTTTATAATATGAGTCAAATGATCCCAATGCAAGGGTCAGGATCTATTAAATTGATCAGATCAGATTTCTTTTTAAAATAAGTTTTGTTCTTTTACATTTTCTATTTGTCAAAGAATCTTAAAACAAATGTATCATGAATAAAAAGAAATGCATTAGATTAGTTATTATTAGAAGCATATTAACATGATTTCTAAAGGATCATGTTATACTGACGACTGGAGTAATGATGCTGAAAATTCTGTTTTGCATCAGAATAAATGATATTTTAAAATATATTAAAATATAAAAGAACTGTTTTAAATTCTGGGACAATAAAATTATATAATATTTCACAATATTACTGTTTTCATTGTATTTTTTTAATTAACCAAAGCAGCCTTGCTGGGAATAAGAGGAAAAATCCTTCTTATAAAATTACAAATTCATTTTAAAATTAAAAATCTTGCCGAAGTGTATTTTTTGTATTATTTAGAAACCACAGCTATAAAACAAATATGAATTTTAACCTTGTGTGTTGAGATATTAAAAAAATAAAATAAAATACTTGTTTTAACATAAAATAATTTGTTACCCCACTGACTTAAATTTTTATAGCTTAGTCCACTAAAATATTCCAGTTGTCACTTAAATTAACATTAAGTAACTTAAATTTTCAAGTTGATTACACTAAAAATGTTAAGTGATTTTAAGTTAAAACAACTTTTTAAAACAATTTTTATTTACACTGTATTGGGTTTTGACTGTGTTAGATGCATATGTACATAAAAAAAACAAACACAAAAGAAAAAAACCTGAAAACCTGAAAGCAAAATAAGACCACATGCCTGAGTCGAATCCCCATTGTTTCCCAATACAATCTCACTTTCCTTCCTGATGAGGAGATATTCCTCCAACTAAAATAGAGTGGCAGTCCGGCATTGTGAGAGGAGAGGACGAGGAGGAGGAGTAGAAGGAGGTGGCGAAGGAAAGGGAGGGAAAGTAGGTGGTACTGCTCTGGTGGTATTTCTTAACATGTCCTTTGAGTATGAGAGCACTTCCAGACGTCCATAACGGTGGTGGGCCTGCTAGCAGCTGTTTCTGATTATCAGCCAATCTGTAATCTGTTATACCTGACACTGAGAAGACAAGGACTCCTCTTAAGAGAAGACTGAATTGATTGGTTTATTTTACACTAGACATATCTGAAGACACTTTCTGGGGTGAAACAACAGAGGTGAGCATCTATAAAGACATTCATCTTTCTGTTCTTAAACCCTGAGACTGTGGACAGCTAGAAACTACCACAGCGAGTCATCCATCAATTCCAGCTTTATCTTTGAAGGAGAAGGCTTACATTTTGTCAACTGGCGTAATAAAGAGTCGATTTTCACCATCAGTCTGTGGAATATACTGATGTCAAGTTAACAAGAAGCAATCTGTCTGCAAACGGCCTTGTGTCCATAAACTCGACCCTGTCAGGAAGACACAACGGGAAGAAAAAGAGCTGCAGTTCAATCACCTTGTTCCCACTGAGGTGTCAACGTACCTCCTTCAGCATCCCTACCAATAAGACAGTCTGACTATATTCCAGATCGTTCATTTGAAACACTCTAATCACTGAACTGAAACCATACTCGCCTGAGATAGCAGGTCCTTTCTCAGGGGAACCACCAAACCACTAAAACTGAACCATATATCAAAGTAAAGCTTCGACTGAAGTTTGAAGGCCTCTGAGGCTCTGTGATTGTCAGACAGCCGAGTAGTTCTGGCAAAAAATCGCACATCCTAAAAGCAGAAGAGACAGGAAGTGTTCTCAGGTAAAGAGGCAAGAATCTGTCGAGAATCAATCAAGAATCTGTCAAGATTCATCACTAAACAGCCAACTGTTTACCCATCATTTGACAGAGAGACAAACACACACCTGTTGGATCTTTAACAGACACCTGTTGGTCTACAACTGTTAAAGGTATGTAAACCACAATATAAAAATATTTTGTTTCAAAAATATTATTAAATAAATAGAAATGCCTTTAATATGCCTGAAATTGAATATATGTGACCCTGGAGTACAAAACCAGTCATAAGTAACACAGGTATATTTGCAGCAATAGCCCACAATACATAATGTATTGGTCAAAATTAAAAATTTTATTTTATGCCAAAAAACATAAGTATATTATGTAACAATCATGTTCCATGAAGATATTTCGTCAATTTCCTACCATAAATGTATTCAAACTCAATTTTTGATTATTAATATGGATTGCTAAGAACTTAATTTTGACTATTTTAAAGGTTATTTAATCAATATTTGGATTTTTCTAATAAAATATATATTTTATCATCAAATTAATTATAATTTTCTCTCTCTTATACACTGCTTTAAAAAACAAAGGGAACATTAAAATAGCACATCCTAGATCTGAATGAATGAAATATTCTTATTAAATACTTTTATAGTTGAATGTGCTGACAATAAAATCACACAAAAATTATAAATGGAAATCAAATTTATTTGGAGGTCTGGATTTGGAGTCACACTCCAAACACACTACAGGCTGATCCAACTTTCATGTAATATCCTTAAAACAAGTCAAAATGAGGCTCAGTAGTGTGTGTGGCCTCCATACAACACCAGCATGGGATCTTCTCACATACCTGGACTAAAGCATCCACCAACTCCTGGACAGTCTTTGGTGCAGTTGGTGGATGGAGCGAGACATGATGGTCCAGATGTGCTCAATTGGATTCTGGTCTGGGGAATGGACATGATTTGTTGCCACATAAAGAAACAAAGAAATAAATATGATTACATATTTCTTTAAATATCAAATAATATAACCCAAATAATAACCCAAATATTGATCCTAATATTCCTGACATTATTTTGAGTTTAAGCAGCTGAGGAATATTTTTGGCACACAGTAAAATTCTGAACATGAAATGCAATAGGGTGTTTCACTCATCTAATTTAATCTAACCTTGCAGACTTTGGCTGCAAATCAATATTAGGTCTCTCTATTCAATTAACATGCTGGGAACTAATAGGAAAAGCCTGATGAATAAACGCTTGCAATGGATTCCCAGGAGAGCGTCTTTGAATGCATCAACACACACAATGGGAGCCTTGAACGGACTCGTGAAGGAATATCCTATGACGAAACTCAATCTCTAAAGCTTAGCCTTGTTGCTCCTTTAGCTGTTTTTAGTTTTCAGATGTCATCGGGTTATTTCAGTCACGCTGTCAGCTGCATTAAATTGCTGATCACACTCTTATGCTAACACACCCATTCTTCTGGAAAAGCACCCGCAGCTCATCTTCTGACTCTTGTCTGTAAACCAGACACGTCCATCTGTTCATAAGAATACAAGGAGAAAGCCAATTTTCTCAACACATTTTTTGGGGGCAAAGCCAATCATGCAAAATAATCAGTATCTGTGCTGTTTTATCTTTAGGATTTTAAATATAACTGTAAAAAGTCCAGTATATAAGTAATACAGATTCTCTGTTTGAATTGCTACTGACTCTGAATTCCCCATCGATGTAGTTAGCAGGCTTTCTTTATTGTGCCGTCTGCTACAGTGCTGACTCAAACAGACAGGACAAACATAGGCCGGAAGAGCATGGTTCTCTTCTTGATGGCTGTTTGTGCGGCTGTTTAGTAGCTCCTATCTATCTCCAGATGCCCCTGCCACAAAAAAAAACCTCCCACATTGTTCTCCTTTCCTCGGGTAAACAAGTGGAGAAGGGAGTAGGTCTCACCACCTTCCTCCTGAAAGTTTCACTGACACAGAAATAGCGCTTAGAAATGTTCACGTACAGAACAGTTAAACCCCTGATGTACAGTTGCTGACCCATGACACACTTTTTGTGTGTAACTAAAAATCCCTGCAACAAAAAACAGGTAAATGTCTTGTTCAGATAAGCTTCAGTTAGACAGATATGAAGATAACTTGGCCCAGTACATAAAGGTCACATTATAGCACCTTTTCTATTCTAAAAAAATGTATGAGCAATATTGTAGCAGGCCGATATGGCTATATATGGGCATGGTTGGAATCTGAGACAGCATTTATTGTTCAGCTCAATCTCATCTTCACAATAAAAGATTGATTTAAACGGTTGATGTAAGTCTGTTCTCGGTGGGCTCGTGAGCGCTGAAAAGCTGCTGATGCCCTGGAGCTTTCAGTCTTCAAATAGACGTTATCTTTATTAACAAATTGCTTATTTTAAAGTCTAAACAAGTACAATCTTGCTTAAAAAATGTAAAACTACATTCCATGACACAAAACAAGTAGAACTAAACAAGTGTCCAGCATAGCACTTGCTTTAAGAATGTATGCGTTGTTTTCTTTTTTGCGCAAAAAAAAGTATTCTCCGAGAGTCGATCCACTGATGTCACATGGCCTATTTACCAAAGTTTTTACTACGTTTCTGGATCTGGGATCATTTTAGTTGTGTTGCTATCTACCGAGGGTCTGATGGCTCTCTGATATCATCAAAAATATCTTGTGTTCTGAAGATGAACGAAAGTCTTATGGGTTTGGAACAACATGAGGGTGAGTAATTAATGACTGAAGTTTCATTTTTTGGGTGAACTAACCCTTTAAAGTTGTCCAAATGATGTTCTTACCCATGTATATCACTACTTAGGAAATGTACCAAATATCTTTATGGATATTTGCCATAAAAGAAAATATAATTTAGACCCATACAATGTAGGGTTGGTAATTGCTACAAATAGGCCTATACAGTGCTGCTTATGACTGTTTTTTTGCTCCGGGGTCACTTTATATGAACAAAATTGCTCATTTATCAGCTTGACTGAGATTCAGCTTTGGGCACAAGGCTGGAGGCCGTGGTAAACGAACCCTCTGGATGCTAGTCTACACAACTATATTCCTACATACAAACTCTTAAACCTCCATTCTGTAGGTAGCATGAAGAGACTGAATTCACAACACAGTCTTTTAAGTGTGCCAATAACCTCTAGCCTCAGAGTCTTGAACCCTGCCAGTTTCCTTTCAAGTGCCTTGTAAGAGGGAAATTATATTGTTTAAGATTGTTTCCTTAAAGGGGAGGGGAGCAGGACACGCTTATATAGACTCCACCACATTCAGTCTGTCTATAAAGACGTGGTTCCCACACCTGACGCCAAACTGCCCTTTTGTTGATAACATATGTGTATAGAAAGAAAGAGAGACTGAATTTGCAGAAGAACAATGGCAATATTATAGGTACATATTATAGGAATACAAATCCATGTAAAAAATAATGAATAGTCATTTGGTCATTGCTGTTTCAAATCAGTCACGAAGCAAAGAGCCTATTCTTCTGTTCGTGAACTTTAGAGGAGGAAGCTGATAAAGACTGAAAACCTCCCTCCTTGCTGAAACGTATTCTTAAAATTAGAAGGTCCATCAAGGTCCAGACTGATAAACTTCTGGCAGACTGGGTCTAAATAAGGTCTGTTTACACAATGTGTTTCTGCAGTTAAATTTACATCCAAATATTTTTTTTCATAGTTTCCCGCAGAAAGCAAAACTGGTCCTTAAACACACAGTCTTACCCAAGTTCTCACATTAAAGCGATGAGAGTATTCTGGGCTGCCTATTCCCATAAACCCCCTTGAGACTCTGATGCTAAACTTTGCATTAATCCAGAGGGAGAGAGCGAGACCAGTACAGAACATGGTGTAATTGGTACATAAGTACCAACAAAATTAAAAAGTCAAAAATCATACTCATGATGTTTATTTAGCATCACTTTGCCCTAAAGGACAATTAAACATTTCCCATGACATTTAAATACGACAAGCTTTAGGACTTGAGTCTAGCCTCAAAAGAATAATTCACCCCAAAATTAAATTTTTGTCATCATTTATTCACCCTCATATTGTTTTAAACCTGAAAAGTTCTCTTTTGTTGATCGCAAAAGAAGGTATTTTGTAGAAGAGTTGCTTTGAAACGATAACAGGAAGCGCTCAGCTAATAAATACCCCCAAAAAAGACAAATGCCACTGAATATCTACTTCTTTTTTTATTTTTAGCTGTAGGTTCCTCAAATTCTTCCGTCTCCTTTTCCCAGACTCCCAGTACTTGAGTGTGTGGGAAAAGTTTGTACTGACTAACAGAAATCTACACACACAAACACAGCCCAAATATACAGTCACTGCATGTTTGACATCTTTGTCCTTCTTTTATAACAGCATGAGAAGGCATTAGGCAAAGCAGTATATGACTATACTACAGTCGAAATAGCATACAGCTACCATTATTTTCCCCGTATCTTCATATGGCAGAAACAATAAGAGTGGTATGATATTCTGAATGCAGGCTAGGAGTCTTCAATGAAAAATGAGGGTTGGGATTGTGTCTGACCACAGTGCACAAGGCACTTTAACAGGCCTTACTGTAAATATAGTAAAATTTTCCTATGTGCCTAATTTTAGACTATATTGCAAATAGGCCTATATTCATAACTAGCATGAACTTTTAGTGGAATTTCATTGGTCAATAATACTTTATACTGACACCTATTGGTGTGGATGCAACAAAACAAAAACAAACAGTTGGTTAACAATGCAATGTGCAATAATTGAAACTCCATATTTACAATTGTGTTAGAGCAGAGTGAGTGGAATTTGCATGGTCATGTGGTCCAAACCTGGAAGTCACTATAAAGAGGGACCACCCAACAGGAGAATAAAGTAGCTTTTGTAGTTAACAAATTACTCGAATTACACTTCATGAGAAGTACTATTCATTTAATTCAAGTCCTTTATGCCTTTTAGCTGTTCCTCAGCAGACAACTTTTTCATGGATAACAGTATTCATATCCGTGCAAATGAAAAAAGGCCAATGGAAGTACATGAACCCAATCCCTTCTAGATGTGTATGTTTGATTTCACATATTTGTGCCAGGACACAAATTTTGGTGAAGTGTTAGCATGTTAGCATTAGCGTAAACTACTTCTATGGCAGTTGTTAAATTTCAGGTCAAGGAGAAGACTAGTAAAAGTTAGTTTACCCAAAAAACGAAAACACAGTTACTCACTTAGTCCTAAGTCTGTATGTTTCTATTACAGTACTCAAAACAAAAGAAGGTATTTTAAATGTTGGTAACAAAGCATATTTGGTTCATTACCTTCTTTTTTAATAGATAAAAAACGCAGACATCTTTATATTCCACAAAACAAAGAGTTACACAGGTTTAAAATGACAACAAATTCCTGTTTAGGTTAAGTATTCATTTTTACGTTGGCATGTTTACGTCTCAGTAACGATACTTTTGCCTCCTTTAGTACTAAGGTTTAGCACAACATGTGTGTACAAACAGAACACATTAAAGGCTTACTCCACTGCAAAATTACAACTTAGAAATGAATTATTTACCTTGATGTCGTTCATCTTTGGAACACAATTTAAGTCATTTTGGATGAAAACCTGAAGGCTTGTTACTGTCCCATTATCTGCCAAATAAATAAGGTTTAAGGTCCAGAGAAGTATTAAAGACATTGTCAGAATACTATGCCATCAGTGGTTCAACTGTAACAATACAAAGCTATGAGCTTCATAACGTTACCATTGAACCACTGATGACAGATGGAGTATTCTGATGATTTTGATTTTGAGTTGGAGTAACCCTTTAACTGTTACAGCATCAAAGTAAATTATTGAAGGATAAGTTTTCCCTTCATTCACACCATGATTTTTCCCCTCAGGCTAGTCATGGCTGACTGGAGTCTGCTGGGGAACTTTCTAGAAGAAGTCCAGGAACATTCCACATCGGTGGGAAAGGTGTGGCTCACCATTCTTTTCATCTTCCGGATCCTGGTCCTGGGCACGGCTGCAGAGTCCTCGTGGGGTGACGAGCAGGAAGACTTCACCTGCGACACGGAGCAGCCCGGTTGTGAGAACGTTTGTTACGACCGAGCCTTCCCCATCGCACATATCCGCTACTGGGTGCTCCAGATTGTTTTCGTATCCACACCTTCACTCATCTACATGGGACACGCGATGCACATTGTCCGCAGAGAGGAGAAGAGGAGGAAAGAGCAGGAAGAAGAAGAAGAAGAAGAAGATGGAGAGAAGTACCCAAAGGAAGACAAGAACTGTGGGAAAGAGGACGAAGGTGGGGGTGGGAAGGTGCGATTGAAAGGGGCTTTGCTACAAACGTACGTACTAAGCATCCTCATCCGCTCTGTGATGGAAGTGATCTTCATCATAGTCCAGTACATGATCTACGGAGTCTTCCTTAATGCGCTCTATGTGTGTAAGACCTCTCCGTGTCCCCATCCGGTCAACTGCTACATCTCCAGACCTACAGAGAAAAATGTGTTTATTGTGTTTATGCTGGCGGTGGCGGGGGTGTCGCTGTTGCTGAGTATCGTAGAACTCTATCATTTGGCGTGGAAGCAGTTTAAAGGTTGTTTGAAACGATATAAAGCTTCCAAACAGCGATCGAATACACCCTCCACCATAGCTGCAATCTCACCAAGCCCATCCACACCAAACAGAGCTTGCACTCCGCCACCTGACTTCAGCCAGTGCCTGACATCGCCACCGTCTTCCCCTACCACACAGATACACGCACACTCGCTTTTACACCCGACCTGCCCACCTTTTCCCGACCGGCTGGAGCACCAGCAAAATTCGGCGAACATGGCCACTGAGCGCCATCGAGGTCAAGACTACCTAGGGGTCAACTTCTTGAGCTTCTCACAGTCACCTACAGAGACGCCAAACTCATGCGCCTCGCCTTCGTTTCTAAGCACCGATTTTATTGAGGACATGCGAAGGTTTAGCAAGAGCAGCGGGACCAGCAGCCGCATGAGACCGGATGACCTTGCAGTGTAGCACTGACCCAATAGCATCTGAAATAGTGTCGTCTAGTGCGATGAATCTGTGACATGATTAACACTGATACTTTATTGCTGTCTAATTGCCTGAGCCAAAATTATCCGTTTATACACATGCACAGATAAACATAACCATTCGACTTTAAAGTGCCCTTATTATGGGTCATGAATGGTTTATATTTTGGTTTTGGGATATCTCAACAATGGGTTCACAATCAAAAAACACTTTAATTTTCTTATAATATGCATTTATTTTTACCTTATTTGCTCAACGATTCCCAAGTGATTAGTTTAATGATAAATTTTTTCCACACCCCTCCTCCGCGTGATGCTAATCTGTGGGGAGTGGTCTGATTTTCATCTCTGCCTGTAATGCCTCATATAGCAGTGTTTGTGAGAGGGAAACAGCTATTGTAACGCTCCAAAAGCAGCTCCATTGGTTTCAATGGATGTTCGATATAATTATGCATAAAATGCTTTGGGGAAACGCAGCCCACACCGATAAACACAGACCGGAAGTAAATGTAGGTCCAGGCGCGTGCACCCGATGAAACGGTCTATATACTTGTTACACATGCTTCTTTATAATCTTTCATCAGGATTTAGAAACTTTCTCAACCTATCAAATGTTTTTTGTCACTTTGCATTTTAAGCAAAATTAAGAAAAATTTTTTTTTTTTTTCTGAAATGCACATTACACCAGTTTAATTATAAAAATGCACTATTATGTATTGTTGCACAATGCACTGATGAGATGTTCTTCACGAACTTATACTATTGGTATATGAGAAGTTTATGAAACTTTATGTTTGCTGAACTTACCCGAGACTGCTGAGAAGAACATGTTTCTTTCTTCTCAAATGGAAAACGGACGTTGAGCTACCCATTTGAAATGGACATTTTGCATTTTGAACACTTACTGTGATTTTGCAACCCATTTTGATTGCACAAGAAAGGACAATGGATATAGACAGACGCGATGTGAAATTTAAATATTACCGTAAATCCAGGGATTGTCATAACAGGCCATCTCTTAAAAAAATGGTTGCATATAATTTAATAAAAACAAATAATACCTACAATCAGGTGCAAGAATGATTTAAACTGTGAATAACTGGGGTGAAGCGTTCTTAAGATGAGCCAATGTACACTTTGCCTGAAAATATTAAAGAAAAAAAGAAATCCAATACAATGTTGTTGTTTAAACCTTTGCAGTCATATTTGTAGTTCTGTTTGTAAAAACAGATGTGCTTGTTCTTAATTTTAAGACTTTATTTCAGATTTATGTTATTAATGCATACTGCAGTGAAGAAAACAAAACAAAAAATAGCATACATCTATGCATACTCAAACCCCCCAATCACTGAAATGTCAAATCAATCACCGCTACCACTAGACGGCGCAATCACTCTCCGCTACAATACAAAGCTAGCCAGTAGACTAATACATGTAAATTAATAGCTCATGTGTTGTTATCCTGACACTGAAGTGCTTTACATTTTGTGCTGGTGGAAAAATAAGTGAACTACTCTCCTTGCAGCAGCTGCTAAATCTCAGCTAACCTCGGCTAAAATTAGCCCTGCCAATGGAAAGCATTCTCCACCATCGGTCCATGCGCTGGATCATTATTGCACAATAGCAAACATACATTTTGAAAGAATTGGCTAAGACACCGAGGTTGAAGACGGATTGGTCCACTTACAGGAGAATCAAGCCATAGTCAGCCAAGCGTGAATATACCATGAACTGTAGGGAACCACATGAAGAACTGGAACCAAAGAGTATAGAAGTACTCTTTGCTGGAACTGAAGATACATAACTTATAGTTGTTAATATCTGAAGTGAGGCAATACCCACTGAGATAAGCAGGCTGTATAGAATCTGTAAACATACATTTTTAATATTTCACAAAATAATACGTTTACTAAATTAGTTTTAAATGACAAGAGTGTAGTTAGAATATTTTACAAAATGCAAATTCTCCATAATTCTAAAGTAATCGTGGTTTAACTGTCGATTTTATCTAAAGCAATTTGGAATATAGGCAAAATGCATTGCTTGATACAGCTCAGGAGTAATCAGCTTGTGGAATTTAAATTAAAATGAAGACATCCTAGTATCAAATAATGTCTTTAAAAACTTGCTACACCACCCCTAAACCGTAGTCGTTTTGAATACAACTAATAACAGATCCCAAATTACCACATCCTTTTGGCTTTGTGCAACTGGTAGCTAAAAAAAAAACCTAACCTGCCACTAGGGGGCAGAGGAAGACCATAAGATACACACAAAAGCACTGACACTCTTTATACCAAACAATATATTTTATTTGTCGTCCAACACCACAGCCCAGCCTTAGGAAGTGGTTCAGTACCAAATTCAATGGAGTTACACATGACGAGCATCAACACAGGAGGGGGCAAAGACAAGAGGACAACCTATTAGCCTTTTTTCTGTTTTTGTTTTAATAATCATTTGTTTTCTACAAAAAAAAAAAAAAAGAAAAAAAAAGAAAAGAAAAAGCCTACCCTCCAGTAGCTCAGATGTTGTCAGCGCTGCACTGTATAGCTGTACACAGCCAAGCAATTAAAAAAAATCTTTTCAATGTTTTCCGCAGTGGTGGCAAACAGCGACAGCCTGACTGCAGTCCTTGTCGAACAGACACGGATATGCAGACAGTAGCCTGAGTGTCACTGCAGAACTGAGTGCTGCTGGTTAATGGGGTTCAAAAATGCCCCTCCACAGTCACCCTCACCTGTACCCAGACCAGCTTACAGAGGTTTCTAAAACAAGAACGGGAGACCACACTGCATACATCTGATTACTGCTCCTACTGACTGTCAAAGTGTTTTCCTCTACAATTAAAAAAAAGGAGAAAAGAAAACACTTTATTCTTTACAGTTAATTCTTGTTTGTGCTTTTTTAATAATACTATGATCTGTATGAGGTCTTAGTTTGGTTTTATCATACACTGGAGTAGCAAAGAAAATTAAATTTAAAATATTCTGTACGCCCCACAGTACACAGTATTTTGTGGTGCTGTTGTGTCACCTACTGTCCACAAACAACCACCTCAATCCCCCCATTACAAATGAAGATGAAAAAAAACAAACTATAGAAATCACTGGTAGAATCCCTTTAACAACACAAGTACAGTACACACATACAAAGAGCATTTCCTGTTTGGAGGGAAGTGATGCGATGAGATGTAAACATATAGCCAAGACGGTGCACCTTGTGACAAAATGTTCCTTGACTTTTCCACTTTCATGTCTATTGTTTCAGTTATTGGACTTTTTTTTTTCTTCCAACAATCTTTCCTGGTATCCAACTATGTATAAAAGTACAATGAAGCCCCTAAAAGTTCATACTTGGTTTGCTGTAGACTTTGTATGTGGCATCTTGTCCACAATGTCCAACGAATATCCTCGACACAAGTCGGTCTGGAAAATTCCATATACATTCCCAAGTTATCGAAAAAAAGTCCCTTCCAAACGGTGCCGGACCTGAGCCCAACTTTGAGGAAAGCACAATAGCTTCTCACACTTCCACCTGTTAAATGACATTACCATTGCAGAAGATTCCCTGTAAACACATCCATGTGTATGTGACGGACACCCATCACTGTGTAAGCTATTAACCTTGCTCTAACCAGGTGTCAGGGTGTGTATGTGCACAGAAAATGTCCCGGTTTCCACACGCAACTGCTTAACAACACGGAGTATCTTTTTGTCTTTCGTTACAAAGGTTTTTTATTTCACAGGTTACACAGTTTCCCGACTGTTCATAACGGTAGTGGAGGTTCAAAACATTATATTCCCAGGGTTCCCTGGGCCAGGGTTAAATCCCATGCCCATGTCTGCTGCCATTCCTCGAGGCCTCATCTGAGAGGGCATCATCATAGTCTGCTGAGGACCGCTCATCCCTTGTAGTGACATCATCATGTTAGGAGAGCCCACCGGGCCAGGGTGGTTATACATCGGCCGTTCCTTTCCTTGCATCATTCCGGGGCCTCCCATCATTCCCGGCTGCTGGCCAGGAGATAACATCCTGTGCTGTGGCC
Organism: Enteromius viviparus; assembly: GCA_032353835.1. NCBI lineage: Eukaryota > Metazoa > Chordata > Actinopteri > Cypriniformes > Cyprinidae > Enteromius > Enteromius viviparus. Next base: position 1,742,562 of record JAUCNO010000001.1, on the reverse strand, counting down.
CCATCATACCCTGACCCATAAAACCTGGGGGTCTCATGGGGTTGTGGCCTGGATTACCCATGGGCATGACCTGTGGTCCCATATGTCCAGGGCCAGGAGGACCACCCATTCCCTGCATGGGGAGGCCCATCCTTGGATTGCCCTCACCCATCATCCCCTGCATTTGGGGGAAACCAGGTGGGCCAGACGGGTGTGGTGGCTTCCCACCAGGGGCGTCTCCACCACGAGGGAAGTAGGACAGAGTCTGGCTAGGCTTCTCAGAGGGTATAATTCGAGAGAGGTCAAATTCGGGAATACCTGATGCACCTGGTCGCATGACCTCATGTAGATCTGAGTCATTGAAGACCCCCTGCATGTTATTAAACTCCTGGCCTGCTGGAGTGTTGGGTTTGCACATAACTGGCTCACCACCAGGTCCATGAGGCATGGTGCCCATCCTACCCAGTGGGCCCCCTTCTCCCTGGAAACCCATCCCGTGAGGAAAGCCACCCTGGTGCCCGGGACCATTGTGAGGAAAGGGGACCTGCTGTGGAGGTGACTGTCCTGGAGGGAAGCCCTGCCCTCGGTGAGGAAGACCCATACGCCCCTGTGGCATCATCTGGTTGCCGCCCATGCCAGGGTCTTGGGAGACTGGGTTCATCATCATACCATGAGGCATCATGCCTGGGCCCATAGGCCCAGAGTGAGGAGGCATGTTGGGGCCCATGGGATTGGGTGAGGGCATCTGGTTTGGCATGCCATGGGACAGTGGCTGGGAGCCCATAGTGTTCATCCCCATTGGACTGAGGGAAGGCATGGGGCCAGAAGAGTTGGGTGTCATCATTCGAGGATGACCTGGGTGATGGTTCACACCCATACCTACAAAGAGAACCAAATTTTTGAGTTAGTCTCTAGTCAAGACCTCCAGAAAATGCAATTATAACCAAAACATACTGCATTTTCGTTAACTCTTAATAGACATTACCAGGCATGCTGTTGTTCATAGATGGCAGGTTTGGTGATCGAGCAGGCGGCGAGTCATCATCTGAGCTAGCCACGGTTTTGATTGCATCATGGTAGAGGGGCGTAGAACTGGGCATGGCGAACTTGGACATGCGGGACATCATGATGGAAAGAGGATTTTGGGATAACGTTGGCTCTGGGGGCATTGTGTAGGGGCTGCTGGATGGAAGACTTCCTGGCACATTCATGCCACCTGGCTGATTGGAGGAACCACTGGGAGGGGGAACTGAGGAAGGAGGATTACCACCTGAGAACAGAAAAGGACAGAGGTGGTCAAGAGAAGAGAGAAGATGTAGGATGATAGAAAAAAAGCTTTTACCAATGACCATTTATTTGACACCTCTTAAGTCAATAACCGCTACAAAAACATTACTAAAAAGGTCCTGCTGTAACAGTATAATTAGCAGCAATAATTGAGACCACATGAAAAAGTGCCACTAACCATATTCTTGGACATTTTTTTGAAAAGCATTTTATGAGCTAAGCTCATCAAAGACCATTGGTGAAAATGGTTCTACGATCGGATCTACTTGGGCTTAGAATGTATTTGGGAAATGGAGCCCTGGTTATTTTGATGGCACCTTTAGACATAGTTGAAAAGTTAATTGTACTCCACAAACTGTCATTAGAGTATTAGTAGACTTTCATGGTTAGGGTTGGTAGAATTAGTTGCACTTGCAGAATTACAAATAGTCATATAAATACGGTCTCTTCAACATTCCAATGTTGGGCAACCAATAAAATGTGACAGCAGATATTAATGGTCTACTACAAGTATGTATAAATGTATGTATAAATAAAAGTATGTAAACATTTATTGGTACCTTGGTCTACACTGCTCATCATATTTGGTGACGTCATACTAAGGGGAGGCTTGTTGTTCTGAGGGATTCCTGGGCTTTGCATGGGCGGCTTCGGTGACGACGTCCAGCCAGGGGAGGGGGCAGGAAGCGAAGGTGACTTCATATGGACGGGTGATGCCCCTGCTGAGCCCATCATGGGAGGAGACTTAATGGCTGCCGCTGCTACTGCTGCCGCTGATGGTCCGCTTAGCATACCAGCCAGCTGGGACGGCGTCTGTGGAGACTTGAGGTTACCTGATGGTGAGCCCAGCATCGGTGACTGGACCTGCCGCAGTGTTGGTGACTTTAGCGGGTTGACATTGATGTTGGGTGAATTAGCGGGGCCAGATTGGACATTCAGGTCTGAGGGCTTGCGACTCATATTTCTCTGGCCAGGCAGAGGCCCTGAGCTGTTGGGAGCTTGGTTCGGTGGTAAAGGAGGCATGTGACTAAGACGACCATTTCCACCCACACCACCTCCTCTTTGGTCAGGTCCAAAGGGTGGCTCGCCTCTGGGACCTCTTGGATTTCCAGGGCCTTGGGGACCCATGCCAGGGAATTGTCGGTTGGGTCCCATGTTGAGGTCTCCAGCATGGGGCTGGTCAGGAAAAGGAGGCCCCTGCATCATTCTCTGTGAAGCAACTACATTGTCCGTCATTGGACCACCTTGCCTCATCTTCATAATTTCTTCTGGACTTAGGTTCATTGGTGGCTCTCTCATCTTAGGGGGCATCATCTGAGGGCTAGGACCCATGTTTACATTGAGGTTTCCAGGTCCCATGCCAAATTCATTCATGTCTCGACCAAGACCTTTCACAAACTCCATTCTTGAGGAGGGGCTCATGGGACCATCACCTGGCATTCTGGGAAACATCATGCCACCTCCATTTCCAGGCTCCATGGGTCTTTGATTACCCATCATTCGATTCATCTCCATCATCATGCCAGGCGTCAGACCCATGCCTTGTTTATCACCCATACCTTGATGGAACATCGCTTCCTGCACAGACTGAGGATTAGGGAATCTTTCCACCCTCCCACCTGGACCTCCAAACATGCCTTGCCCAGGAGGGAATCCCCTCCCATCCCCCATTTTTGGCATTTCATCAGGCCAGTTCATTCCAGGTCTGGGCATAGTATTGGGCCCTCCCTCCATGTCAGGGTTCATCATGCCAGGGAAGCCAGGCATCCTCTGCATGTGTGGATGCATCCCTCTGGGGCCCATGTTCATCTGGTCAGGGAATGGTTCAGGGCCACCAGGGCCCCACACCTCTCCAGGATTCATCTGGTAGGGTGGCGGTGGACCTCGCATCATTCCTCTAGGTCCTGCCTGATGAAGCATCATATCTCCCATTGGCCTGTGCTGCATTTGCTCCTGTTTGCGCTTCTTCTCCTCATAGAAGTCTTGCTGCAGTTTTAACCAAGCCATCTGCTCTGGGGTGATATGGTCTCCATGCTCTCCACCAGGACCTGGATGTGAGTTCATAGGTCCTGGACCTGGTGGAGGGGGTCCAAGATCATCTGGAGAAAAGGGCATGTCTCTAGGACCAGGCGGACCAAAGGGAGGCCCATCTGGACGTGGTCCTCCTGGACCACCTGGCTTCCCAAGGCTTTTTGACTGGGCAATCATGGCTTGAAGAGGCCCTTGTTCTTGTTTCTTAGGTCCTCCTTCCATCATTGCAGAATTGGGCGGGGGTCCAGCCATGTTCCCTTGGCCCATGGCAGCCATGTCCTTGTCATCTGGGAAGAGCATACG
>JAUCNO010000001.1:1717299-1730793 GCA_032353835.1 Enteromius viviparus | reverse complement strand
TTCAAATCGATTCTGAATCGTTGCAAATGAGAATCTCGATTTTTCTGTGAATCGATTTTTTGGCACACCCCTAATATATTTATTTATTTATTTATTTTTTTTTTTTTTTACTTAGCAAGAATTAAAAAATAATAAATTAACAGATAAATGAACAGTTAAAAAATAACAGAATTAATAATTAATAATACAGAAATAAATAAATATCTAGACTTCTAAAAGAACTTTCTTGGGGGGTAAATCTGTCTTACACAGAAGAAAGTCTTTCTGGTTTGGACATTTATCTGAAGATCATCTCTTGACATGTAACAAAGAGAGTATACACTACTTCACATTAACTACCAAAATAGTCTTGTAATTTGCTATTCTGCTTCATATGGATCCAGGTTTTTCAGGACACACACAGAAAAACACAGACCAGACGTCCAACTAAATGACACAGTTAAATTCGGGTCCATTTAGCAGGCTGGCACACAAACCCTCCACACACACTTCTGAACTGGCACACAGATGCTCTGGCCCCAACTGCTCTTGGCTTGGTGGGTGCAAGCTGGCACAGCTGGACCTCTCCATATCCCACAGAGGTTGAAACTGTGAATACATACACCATAAATGACACAGCTTTAGGTCAGCAGTGCCCCCCACCAGTGCCATATCCTTACAAGAAGACTGAAAAGAGAGAGAGAGATCAGTCTTGTTAACACATGAGATTATTTCTGAAGGAGAAATTGAGGAGGAGGAAAGTTAGGCAGGCAAATCTTTTAAGTAAATAGTATGAATTAAATTTTGTTATTACAGCTGCCATATTGCCATCGTCATGTAACCAACCAGCCTCAGCTTCTTTGCTTCTTCAACTCCTCTCTCGTGGCTTCAAGGGACAGTAAAGTTAACGTCAAATGTGCACTTCAGGATCTTGGACATCCAGATAACCGTCCATGTTGACAAAATACTATAATGCAATAGTTTTAAAAGTAGCTTTTCCCAACACTACTGCATATATTATGAATGCATGCATAAATAGATGAGTGGGTCAACCATAATTTTACACGCTTATCATTTTTAGGTAAACTATCACTTTAAGATTCCTATCCCTACTCTCAAATGTCCGCCTGCCACTCAAACATAAATGGTGAATAGGTCAAGACATACAAGATGGTTGGGGGCTTTGTCTACATGAATCAATATTACTCCGCAGTCCCACTGCGCAGTAGCCTAAACGATATCACAACACAAAAACAAACACCTTCTGTACAGAAGGTAAAGGAGCATCCCTGATCCTAATACCTAATTCCAAAAATAAGCTTGGCAGAATAGCAAGTGCACTAAGATTAGCACAGCAGTATGGTTTCGCGCATTAAAAAGAGTCTTTTCGGTTAAAGCTGCTCTGGATGACAGCTGTGAGGGTGGACAGATGGTGCGCTGGCCTGTAGGGGAGAAGCCAGCGAGACCGTGTCAGGACAGGGTTACTTGGTCACCAGTGAGAAACCGTGAGACCAAAAAGCTTATTTCTGCAGCACAGCACCCAGCGGCCATGATTAGCATTTAATGACGCTTGCATATTGAGAGCGCTACTCTCTCAGACGAGTATGGTTACCAAGCCAGCAAAAGAGCCTAAGAAGTCCAGACTGCTAATGATTACAACCAACATTGGCTAAAAAAAACGTATCCCGAAAACTACATTAAAAAATGCATTTTTTTCCGCCGATACGGTGATAAACATTGCCTATTCAAATACTTAATGCACATTATGACTAAGCGCAAGTGCAAAAATTTTGTGTAGGATGTTTTTAAAACAATTTCATACTGATATGAAAAGATTTGATCATATGAGCGCACTTTACCGCTGTATAAATGTGGTTAGGAGGTGGTAGAAGCTCTTGCCGTCTTCGTTCGCTTGAGGCTACAATTTGGCTAACAGAGTTGGTGAACTGCAGGTCGATTCAGTGCTGCTAGTTTCTGTCTGAGAACAGACAATGATTACACTATTACACAACACTCAACTTCTAATCTGCAAATTTAAACTACAAAATTAAATTTCAGGGCATTTTCTGAACTGTTAATAGATATACTCCCCAACACTTCACCAGCAAACCAACTATAACAAGGTAAAATGAAAAGACTGAAGAAAAACACTCCTATGGCAGCACGACCACGGCACAAAGATAATACCAGATATTACAAAAATAATTCAAACAAAACTGCAAAATAATACTGCACTGCATTTTGGTCGCGCTGTGAGGTAAACAAACACAATGCAAATACAGGTGTAGGCTTCTGCTCTGTCTAACGCAAACTGGATTAGATTATAATGAGTTCAAATCTATGCCAGTCTACAAAAGAGTAATGCATTTTAGGCCTCGTTTACAACTTCAGTCTCAGGTGATCTGATTACAAATGGTCAGACCTACATACAACGCATCCAGAATGTTTTGATACTAACCGCAGTGGGAACTACAAACAAACATGATTTCACTGTTATTAAATTATATAAAAGACATACATTGGAAGTTGAGCATATATAGTAACACAAACACACACACGAGACCCATTCATGAGTGAAGTCGATCACAAGTGGTCATAGGAGACACATTTGAGACATTACGCATGACCGCATGTGATGGGTTACAACTAGACGGATGACAAAACCAAGTGTAACCAGGGCATTCAACTCATTAGGAATCATACCTCACTCATTTGCAAGTGCAAAGTTTAGTTGAATTGGAAAGAATTAAACATAGCAGGGTCTATGAATGCTGTAGCCTTAAGTTTACAAAGTGAAAATGCAACCTATTAATTTCTAAATGCATGTTATTAATCCTATTGTGCACTATTCATCACGTATTTAGTAATTTAATTCAATGTTGACTAAAATAAATAAATAAATATCACAGGCTTCTCTCCAGTGACACATGCTGGGCTTCTCCAATCATTTCATCTGCTCAAACCTCGCCACTTTTTTCAATTTAACATAAGCTTCTATTGACATTGGTCTCCATTCATTCAACAACCAATTTAACATTACCAAGTACCTGCAGCTTTCCACTCAGATGTAGATCACAACACATCAAAAAAAAAAAACGCTTCTACGTCCATTACCACACAAATTTAAAAGACCAATTATAAAAGCAGGTGTGTAACAGGGGTGGGCGATATAACCAAAATCTTCTATCACGGTAGAAGCCTCGGTAACAATATATATCACAATATAGCAATTTGTATCTGAAAATGCAAAAATGAAAATTCAAACACAAAGAAACGGTTTCATATTATGTTATTTTATTTAAACAGAATTGCAGCAATACTTTAAGCAAAAAAAAACAACAACAACCATACTGTTTACTAGAAGTTTAGTGTTTTTTTTGTAAACATCACTAACTACTTTCAAAAGAACGAGCCCATATTCGACAGATAAAGTGAATAATATCACGTTAAGCCATGTACTTATAATGGAGGTGAACACTTAACCTTATATTAGTAAATTTATATACTGAATAAGAGTTCGCTCTTTTGACAGTGGCAAGTCTTTATTATAAATAAAATTGGACAGAATTTGGTTTATCCAGGTCGTTGTTAAAGTAAATTGAGCCATATTAAGCTGTTTCCTTATAATGGACTTCTATGAGGGAGAAAACACTTAACGTGATATTATTCACCTTGCAATACACGTTAGTCTCATTCGTATCACTTCTCCTATACCCAAACCAATTCCACACCACAGGCCATGCACTTTTTTCTTTACAATTCTCCTTGGTTTCATCACATGTAAGCGAACTCACCGCTGCTTCACCGACGGGTGCGCGCACTGGGAAAACAACAGCTCGCACATGCGCGGCACTACCAGAGACTCGCTGAGGTTTGTCCAAGACGTCGCTAGTCGCTTTTTTGGAAAAATGTTGCCTAAAATCTAGCAACAAAGTTGATAAGTTGGCAACACTGCTTCTTCCATTGTCAAAATTAATGTGTATTGCGTGGTTACGTAACGTGCAACGTCACATGATCTCAACCGCGATTAAGACGATAGACCAAAATCTCTATCAGTTGACAAATATCTACCGGTTAATCGTGTCTACCGGTATATCACCCACCCCTAGTATGTAATGATTTATATTCTCAAATATAATAAAATAAATCTAGTTAGCTCTATGCGACTCTCTGAACATTTCCACATGCAAATCCCATTTTTCCAGGAGAAACCAGCTCATTTGAAACAAGCAACCTGCTTGTTTGCTTCCACTTTATGCAAAACAAGCCTTTGGATTTTTGGCCGAAACTTTTCCAATGAACTAATTTCAGATTAACCCACAGGTTAAGCTTCGACTACTAGAAACGTTTGAAAAACAGGGTTTTTAGAAGTTTGTCAGTGATAAATGACACTCGTAATTTAGTGAAGTAACCCTGGCAACAAGACAACCAATAAAGAAAAGTGTGACCAGCTCCGGTTAAAGGGCAGGATTTCCGCTGTGGCCAGTGGGGTTTATAAAATCCTCCTGCACATTTATCAAAATCACCTTTAATTATGAACTGCAAAGGAAATGTAAACCACAAACTAACATACACAGACCTGAAAGAGGGGATGGTACTAAATCAACGAGCACACAAGCAAACAAGCAAGTCATTGCGAAGGATTCACACAAAACCCATTCACAGACAAACAAGCACTATAAACTATTCTCACCATACTGGTTCCAGACATAGTGACAACGCTCAACTCAAAGCACACACATTAAAGAGCATAGCACTGGCACTGAGCGGGACAGGCGTAAAGCCTGTACCAATGACTACAGGTTGGTCTTTTGTGTGTAGACGCTCTACACAGATAATTCAACTACCAGGGTCCCAACTCAATCACACTTTAATACAGTCATTTGCCTTCAAAAGTACACAAACCTCATTAAACAGTGCCAGACAATAGCATTGATATAATCTAATGAGTGGTCTATAAACACAGACTTCCACGTCTAGACAATCATCAGCATTCACTTATACTCACAAGAAAAAGACACAAACACTATGAAACAAAGTAGGCCTATTTGTTGTATGTAAATGCACTGCCATATCAGATTGCAGCATAGATTCAACATACGGCTGCCACAGATTATATTGATAATCAATTAACATAAATTATTAGAATGACTAATAGACTTGTATTGGCTGTATTGAGAATTTTCGCTTTTAAGATAAGCTAAAAATTGAGTTAAACATTTTTATTAATAAATAAAACAGGATAAATCACTAAAAATGTTTAATTATTATTTAACAGTAACAATTAGTCTTGTGCTACAGCGCACACTGGTCAATACATTTTATTGCAAGCTCATTTACATTTGGCCGTATCGTATGAATAGATGTCTAAAATAAAATAAATTGTCATAATAAAATTGACTAATCGTTTCAGTCCTATTTCAACAAGCATGATAAATATAAATAACTTTTCAATAAATTTTTTTTTAAAAAAGGCTAAAGCTGAAAAGTTTTTCATGTGTCAATATTTAAGAAAATGTGTCTTATGACAGTAAATTTTGGGCAGACGAAAAATGTATGCTTTACAGACCAGTTTGAGCCACAACATTGACATTTTGGTGGTGCTTCAATCTAGGGCTGGGCAATTAATTGAAAAGTAATTGTAATCGACATTCAGAACCTATAATCGATCAAATTTTTCCAGGACGATTATTTTGATTACTTTCCCTTTAAAAACAATACCGTGAGTTACTATACCGCTCCGTCACGATACCCTACATGCACAACAGACTCGACTTGCACAAATAAATCACGCTATTCACGTGTAGTTGAATGCTTGAACATTGAGTTTACTCTCTTCATTCGCCCGTGAAATTCGCTTCACAGCAAACACGAATTCACGTCATGGGAGGAGCTTCTGCCAAGCGCTTCCAGTCTCTGTACATCGCAAAGGATTCGTCTCCCTTGACTACAGTGCAGCGACGCTGGTTTAAACACCTCGTTACAACTCTTGACAGAAGATACACTGTGCCGTCGCGATTACATTTTTCCTGCAATGCCAGACATGTACAAGACATAACCTGAAAAGGTTAACATGCTCATGTTTCTTAGTAAGAACTCAGAATAAATTCATGTTCATATAGTGACAAGATCACTAAGAACACCTCATGCAACCGTGTTCAGGAGAGTTCTTTTTTCATTACAACAATCTGTTGTTTACATTGATACAGCGAACATTAAAATATTTGTTTACAGAAGATGCAAGAAATGCACTGTTTAAAATATTATTTACAGGATATACAAGAGTTATTTTATTTAGAAGATATACTGCTTATTTTCTACCTTTAATAAGAAAAACATTGAAAATGAATTATTTATTTTTACTTTTTTATAAGAAAAAAGTGACTTAGTTTTAGGCAATGTGAGCTTTAATTTAAGTTGTTCAACATTTATGTTTAATAAATAATAGATAAGATAGAAGAGCGTGTTCTCTTCAATTGTTTTAAAATCAAGTAATGCAACCTTCAATCAAATATCTCTCATTTGTATTATGCGAGCATATTTACTGTACAAGATTTGTCAGTTAACTATGAGGGCAATAAATAAATAAAAATAATGGTTCATTAATCGTAATCAAGTTAAAATGTTCAATTAATCAAGATTTTAATTTTAGGCCAAATCGCCCAGCCCTACTTCAACCTTCAGTGAGTCAGTTCAGTTTGGCCTAAACTGAAATAAAGACTTCACCCAAAATAAAAAATTCCTTTTTTTTCCAAACCTACATGATATTCTTTCTTCAGTTAAACACTAAAAGGGGATATTAATCCAAATGTCTCCACTGCTCTTTTAATTGCAAAGAAAATGGACTGCCAAATAAACAATGAAAAAAATAGTTTTATGGTTTTAATTATTTCTGAAAAAGTGTGTTAATAATACATTTATTTATCACAAACACAATTCAATTCAAAGTTGTACACAGCTACAATTATTGTTGGCCAAAGGACAGTAGATCGCTAGCATCAGTTACCTCTGGGCATACCACAACTACAGCCAAGTCTGTGATACAGAATACCAGCAATATCTGCCAAATATGAGAGCGGGACAGACACTAAAAGAGCAAGACAATAAAACTGCATCAAAAGAACCAAATCATTGTTTCCCATAAACTTTCTACCAAACTCACTTTCAATAATTGACATGTTTAAATGCAGGGGGATAATTTCCGTTGTTGCTCTGTAACATCTATACAGTGAAAATAATCAGCTCCAACAGGAAAAGAAATTCAAGGTGCATATGCCATATTAGACTTTCATTAAATTTCAACACAATGCTTTTAGCATGTTGCTACGTGGCCTTGATTTCTACACATTTGTGTGCCAGCAGGAAATCCACAATTCTACTTGTATTAGTTAGGTCAACAATGAAAACTGTGTCACCTTTTACTCAATCTAAAGTCATACCAAACCCTTATGATTTATAACAGGGAAATTTTTCAACAATGTATTTGTCATTCTCTACCACGCAATAGCAATTATTTAGGAATGATGTTTTAAGCACGGAACAACGCAACTAAAAAATTACTCAAATTTCTCCTTTTTTGTGTTCGATGGAAGAAAGCAAGTTAGGAGTCCTATTCCTTTACAAACATCGCTTCAACTAAAACAAGAAGCCTTGTCTGTGGAACAAACTCACAAACATTATCTCCACCATGAGAAAAAGTAATGCATTCTTATACATACTTAATCAAAATACCATTTAAATCAATCTAGTCCTTTCTCAAATGACGTAGCAGGGTCTTGTAAAAGCATGCTGTTCGTCTTTCTTTGCAGTATTAGGCTGAATCAAAAAGGTCTTAAATGTTGAGATCTGTGTAAAACAAGACAGCGTGCACCGCACTATAGTTAACTTACCTCACCCCTCAGGTTTCAGCGTCTCCCGTTCTCCCTCATCTGAAGACCATGCAAATAATTTCCACTGTAAATAGTGTGTGTGAATTTGTGAGCGCCTCTTCTCCTTTAGATTAAACCAGTGAGCTCAGGAGATCACAGACTCTATCCAAACACCTGTGGAGAAAAAAGAAGTTCAGAGTCAGACCACAAACATACCCAGAACCACAGAAGATCTGAAGATAGAGGTAGACGCGTCAAGGTGCTAGAGGTGGTTGTGTGATATTCCTTATAGAGCGTTTACTCTTAGATGTCAAGTAGAATTGGTTGCACTGAGACTACGTGCAAGTCATAAAAGCGATGATGAGATTTCATGGAAAGTGCAGGGAGGAGGGCAAAAACCGGAAGCCATTTTTGTAAGAGAGGTTCCAAATAACGCCAAAGCAGATCGTCATCATTCGGCAGCAAGAAGCCAAGATTCAATAAAGAAAAACCAAACTGCGCTCGGATATCACAGAATGCAATATTTCAGACAATTTGGCCTTCTCTTTATTGCACAGTTACTTGGGACAAATACCGGGCATTATTGTTGAACGCTGTGATGAGGTGAAGCCAATCTAATGCTTGCTGCCAGCATAAAATCAAGAAACATAAGAACCCCCCTCTCTTTCCAATCGTTCTAACGAACTTCACCACATGCTAATTCCTGACAAAACCAAACCTACGGCAGCAATTACATGACTCACTTTGTGGATAGGTACAACAAGAATCCCATGCTCCAAACACACACTCTGACTAGTTAAAAGAATGGGGGAAGATTTCCCTCAGGTCTCCGATGTGCTGTAGTCTACAAGATTGACAAAGCAGGTTCAGAAAAGAAAAAAAACAAGCGCTGCATTAGCGCAGAGTAATGTTTCTTCAGCAACTTCCAGTGCAAATGAAAAGTGGTTGGTGCTTGGGCGTCCAAACACACAGTAGTTAAGTTACAAGACCTTACTTCTTAAACTCAACAAAAAGCATCTGTATCTTAAAGGTCAGTCCTCAGCAAGAAAAACACTGTAATTTGTTACCCCTAATAGCATACAGTCAGCAGTTTAGCACACAATCTGAGCATTTAGCCCTGGCTATTAAACAAATGTTGCTAATAATAAACAATTCTTGATCGATATATAAATTGTAGTCTTGAGCCAAAGTCCCAACCATTAATGTTCATACATAATGCACTAAAAGTCACTCAAGTTCAAACTAGGGTTACCAAAGGTTGCAACACCTATAAATAAAGCATTCAAGGTTATATATTCATGCTTGGCAAACCACACCCAGCAAACATGGGCTTTCCTTTTTGAATAATATCACAAATATGCAAAGCATGAGAGTTCCTTGACTGTGACAACCTTATCTATACTGCCCACAATTCAAGCACAATTTTTGGCAGTCTTCTGGAGAAAACTGGGTACAGAAGCAGCTTGGTGGCTTATGTTTTTGATGATTTGTGATACACCCTGCTGTGTGCAGGCCTGGGCAGAGTTAACCAGCCTCTCTCGAGTAACCCAACACAGATACCTGCACACAGAGGAAGCTAATAGACAACAAAACACCATTTATATCTGCAGTCGAGCTGCGTATCACGTTCGTCTGGATATACGGTTTCAAAACGAGGGTTTTAGCAACATTGTAAGGAAAGTAAATGGGTCTTGATGTAACAATGGAGAGCTGTAAAAACACGCAGCGGCGGCCTCGCGAACTTCCTTGTAACCTGGTGGATTCTCTGAAGAGGACAAAAAAGGAAAGTTGGGGGGAAGCAAATGCGTTTTGCTAGAGAAACAGAAACGTTTAAAATGTATAAGGACGGTGCACGCGGAAATGAGTGCTTATATGTGAACAGTTGTGATTTGTAGCGATTAAAAGTAGGTAGGAGAGAGGGAAAACCGCGGGGTGGGAAAAAACAAGCTTCCTTTAGCATCTCCAGCCCTAATTGCATTTGCAAGAAAGTTATCCTACGAATGCATGGTGAAGGAAAATATAGAATTGAATTAGGAGCACTTTAAAAGCATATAATACTGAATGAGTCATTATTTGGGGTTTCCCCAAGTATAATTCAATGGGAGCAAGGCCAATCGAGCATGGAGGAAAAGTACGAACGAAAGCAAAACAAATCTTACCCATGTTGAGCACGGCAACAGCAAATATTCCACACAAAGCACTTTTCCCATTGCATTTGCTGAAATAAATCAGGGCTCCGCGAATTCCATTCCCACTGGGAGAAAAAGTGAAGTTATTCCACACGCGAGCGCATTCCCCTCATTATAATCCTAGAGGTATCCCATTTTCCAAAGAAGAAAATTCAAGAGCATGGATGCCCGAGCCTTCTCGCTAACAAAGGGCGCCGACAATCCTAGGTAAAAACCCAAAGAATCGGTGTAGGAAAAAATCTCAGCTCCGGACTACAAATGGCCAAGCGGCGGATCCAAGACGTCCCAAACTTGTGCAGCCCTTTTTTCTCTCTCAAAGAAGTTGTTCCTGTTTCGCCAAAGCTTGGGGGAGGGGAGCTGTTTTATCAAGCTCCTGGCCAGAGAGAGAGAGAGAGAGAGCTTAAAATCCTGCAAGCTCTTGTATGCTAGAGATCCACTATAATAAACGCTTTAAATCAGGTCTGCAGTGTATTTGCAGAGAGCGTTAAAAATAGCAGTGGATCAAATAATAACCGCGACACAAAGAATCTCCGTCAGTCCTTATAGACAATACATCGGAGCACTTGTAGGGATATGTTTCTTGCTATATTAAACGACATTATGTGTTTTAGATGCGAAAAGGATACTCAATTTCCTTTATCCTTTGGACTGCTCTCCTTTACAGTGGTTGGGAAAAGCCGCTATATTTTAATGGTGAAAAGTGTGCGGTTGGAAAAACACGGAGGGGTGTCCGATTCCGCGCGACGGGGATCCGCGAGCGATTCCGTCTCCCCAAAACGTGCTAGTCACAGCCTTTCCTTATGAAACACGGGTGATTAAAATAGCTCACGGCACTAACATGGCTTCCCCCATCAGAGATGAGCGAGTGCCGCTGATGTGTGCTCGCCTCCCCCCTCTTTGATCCGGCCGGATGGTTCAGTCCATATTGTAATAAGTAGCAATTCTAGGTCAGGTTGACTCGCCATTGAATATAGTGAGTGACGGCGGAGAGCAATCCGCGCGACTGTGCTCTGAATCCAGACGACACTCTTTGTTATGCAAATGTGGGTAATGGCTAATCACAGCAAGGAAGAGCTCACTAGTGTATAAGGACGTGTTGAATCCTGCTGTAAAGCTGTTTTGTTGAGAGTGAGACATTGTGAGGTAAGGGAAGGTGTCAAAATTATAAGCACACGCCTGCCATTTGAAGTAACTTGAAGGATGCTTGATATACAATTAATATCGTCTGCGTTCTATATCTCAGAATGCATTAATCATTATAATTCTAATTTTTATTACAACAACAAAGAAAACCATGTTGTCGCCCATAACACAATTAGTGAGAGAAAAGGAGAGTAACATGAACCACCACAAAACTTCTGTCTAATGTGATAAATTGACAAAAGTCAGCTAATACCCAAGTCTGAATATTTCCCTACTTCATCAAATAAGTATGAGTCTGAATATAGTATTCAGATAAATACTTCTACTGCTTTTTGTTTATTTTAAAATTGGCAAAAGCAAAAAAAGGCCTCACACTAGCTTAATCTTTTTCTATTTTATCCGTTTTCTTTTTATTTATTATATAACTAAAAAACCTTACTACGTGCACTGCATTAAGCTAACCGAGGCTTGTTATAGCACTTGTGTATCGTTGCTCTTTTGTTGATTTTGATTGCTTCCATGATTCTCTTTTGGATAAAAACATCTGCTAAATTACCAAATGTAAATACTTTAAATATTAAATGATTATTGTAATTAAATATAACATAATTAATAGGATATAATTCATGTATTTGTGTTTCTGTTTATTCTTTACATTCTTCAGCAATGAGAATGAAATATATATATATATATATATCATTGTATGGGTGAAATATAAATTGTTCTTGACAGGTTTTTTGGCCACAAGAAATATTGCATTAAGAAATCTGCCTTTTTTGGGAAGTTCTGAGGTCATACATGTCATGTAAAACAGCCTCCCACAAGAATATACCACAGGTCCAAGACACTTCAGTAACAAAACCTCATATAGAAGCAAAACCAGAGAGCGGCAGAATACAAACAGATTTCATAAGTATAAGCTGAGTGCAAGAGCAGAAATATATTTACTTATTTAAACAACAAGAAATTGCTATTTATTCGAGCCTGAAATAGAGAGCGAGAGGGGACTAAAATACATTTCTCTTAATTTTGACGACACTAAAACAATAACTTCTGTGTGTGTGCGTGAGCGCTCGGAGGTGACAGTATCTGTTGTTCACACTACAGAATATTAAATGCTGAGGAAGAGGAGAGGTGAGACTCATGGGATTA
The DNA here is from genome assembly GCA_032353835.1 of Enteromius viviparus. Classification (NCBI taxonomy): domain Eukaryota; kingdom Metazoa; phylum Chordata; class Actinopteri; order Cypriniformes; family Cyprinidae; genus Enteromius; species Enteromius viviparus. The sequence continues at coordinate 1,718,462 of JAUCNO010000001.1, read as the reverse complement.
AACGCATTTGCTGGCAATCTAATCCTGTACCCTCACTACCACCAACAAGCTTCCATCGCCCTGTTTTTTTAGAGCTAAAAACAACAGCACGAGATTCTCTTTCCATCCTGGTGTGTACTCAATTCCCCATGATGTTAGCAATTGCTTTCTCGCTTTTTACCCACTGCTGAGTCCCGAACTGGGTCCCCCCAGATAACAAAGGAGAGGAAAACCGACGATCTGTTGCCTTTTCCTCCAGCAGTGATACGTACAAACAGTGCTTCCCTGCTGATAGAAAGGAAATGTATTAACTCTCTTCCAGGAGTGAAAAAAAACATGACAGAGTCTTAGTGGAGTATGAAGCTTTTACCTCTCCGCTCTATGAAGGAGCGAACAGGGACAGATGACACTGTTTACATACTTTAGTGTGCTCAACTGAGCTTTACTGGGAAATACTAAACACTGGCATGCAGTCAGTGCTATATTAGTATGACTATTAAGGTTCTGTTTGTTAGCATTAGTTAAAATATACTAACAATGAAAAATGCTTACTGATTAAAGTTAATGTTCAATGCAGCGTGCTATTGTTAAAAACGATCTCTTAATATTATTTAATTGGCTTGAGCTAACATGAAATAGCAATTAACAGCTTTATTTCAATTCATTTACCATAACAAAGATAAGTGTAACAATTGAAATGCTTGTTAGTTAATTAATGAGACCTTATTAGGGATACCAATATAATTTACCAATAAAATATTTAGAATATTGCAATTTAGTTTTGTGGTTTTGCTCCTTTTGTTGTTCTTTTGTTTTACTTGAGTTATCTTTTTTCGATTATTAAAACATTTCTTTGCTTTTAGTTTGAATGAACAATAATAGTCTCTGTACATGCACAGCTCAAATAATGAAGTTGAATGTTTACAAGGTGTTTACATTTTTTCATGTTTAATTCAACATTTTACTTGTCATTTTCTTTGTAATTAATTGTGAAATATTAACTATTTAATATATAACAATTTAAACAAGTATTAAGTATTTTACTATATATTTGTTATATATTATATATATATATATATAAATAAAAAAAATTCAATACACATATACTGTATATATATATACAGTATCTCACAAAAGTGAGTACACCCCTCACATTTTTGTGAATATTTTATTATATCTTTTCA
>JAUCNO010000001.1:1695163-1717199 GCA_032353835.1 Enteromius viviparus | reverse complement strand
TCCCCACTTGTACGTCGCTTTGGATAAAAGCGTCTGCTAAATGAATAAATGTAAATGTAAATGTAAATGTAAAATGCACCCTAGAAAAAAGCAGAGGACTATTGCATCCTTTTTTCAAACACACAATGTGAGTATGTGTTACAGACACAACAGAAGACAACAGAACCTGTTCTGTATACCTCGCCAAGTTGCGCTGAATTCAGTGCGTATTCATTGCATCGCTGCCGTTAAATGCCCAATATACTTCTATTTAGGATTCATTATACTGTACGAACACCTTTGGATCACATCACCATACCGTCCCCCCCCACTTTTAAGTTGGCTGCTACGCCCCTGGTTGGCATACACTAATGAAAACAGGTCCCCCGTCATCAGAACCTTTTGAGCATAAACACAAGCAGCATATATAGGGATCAGCCACAATGTCACTAGATTGTGTGACACCCCTTCAAATCCTCTGACTCTCCTCTTCCTCTTCCCACCATTTCATATGCCTTCCATTACGAAAGAAGCCACAAGCCGCATGGTTGACTGGGCCGGTCAGTGAAAGACTGTACAGTCCAAAGCAGAAAAATTGATCTCCATATCAATTATAGAGCTGCTGGGGTCTTTTTCCTTCCTGGCTGGAGAAGCCTGGAGAAATTGCTTGGCTATAGCCATGGCATATTTTTCACCACTTTGGGCAAAAATCCATGTCGATTACGCAGCCAATCGATGGCCTGCGTCTCTTGCTCAGCGGTGCTGCTAAACGCATCAATGATGAGCCCAGTGTGGGCGGCAGAGCCAGAGAGACAGGGATGGAAAAGAGAGAGGGAGTGAGACAGGCAGGGAGGGAGGAAGACAAGGAGCTAAAGAGGGAGACTGACAGGGAAAGAAAGAGAAAGCCAGAATAAGTGGGAGATAGACGGGGGAGAAAACAAGAGTGAGACAGAGAGGGAGGGAAAATGAGAGTGAGACAATCAAAGAGGGGGAAATTGAAAGAAGGAAGAGATAGAAGCAAGGAGGTAAAGAGGGAGGGAAATTGACAGGGAAAATGAGAGTGGGATGGGGAAGAAAGGAGAGAGGAGGATACACAGGGAGGGACGGGGAGGAAGAGACAGACAGGTAGAGAGGGAGATGAAAGGGACAGCGGAGGGAGACGGTGAGTTAGAGGAAGACAGACAATGAGGAAGGGGAGAGACAACGAGCTGAAAGTGAAAGATGAGAGTGAGACCTGCAGAGAAGGAAACAAGAGTGAGACGTTGGATAATAATACATTGAGATATAGGGAGCAAGGTAAACAAGAATGAGATAGACAGGGAGGAAATGAAAGAGAGACAGGCAGTAAGGAAAACAGAGAGGCTGAAAAAAGTGAGGCAAACAAGGAGGGGGGAAGATTAGTAAGGAAGGAAGAGACAGTTGGGGAGGACACAAGCATGAAACAGACAGGTAGGTGAAATGAGAGTGAGACAGCAGGGTAGGAAAAGAGTGGGAGAAAGATATTGAGTGACAGAGAGTATACGAAAGAGAGACAGAAAGGAAAAAACGGTAAAAGAGTGAGACAGTCAGAAAGGAAAAATGAGGGTGAGACAGCTGGAAAGGAATAACGAGGAAAGCAAAGGAAAACATGAATGAGACAGACAGGGAGGTAACAAGCATGAGACAGAAAGGAAAGTAAATCGAAAGGGTGAAAGAAAGACAGGCAGGGAGGGGAAATGAGAGTGAGACAATTGGAAAGAGGGAGAAAGAAATCGAGACTGACGGGGAGGAAACGAAAGAGAGACAGACAGGAAAGGACAATAGAATGGGCAGAGGACAGTGAGACAGGCTGAGGGGGTAAAATTAGAAAAGAAAATTGATACTAACAGTGGAGAAAATAGGCAGAGAGAGAGGAAAAGAGAAGGAAAGGAAAATACAGAGGATGAAAGAAAGTGAGACGGGCAGAGAGGGAAAGAGACCCCAAAGTAGGAAAAGAGAGAGAGAGAGAGAAATCGAGACAGACAAGGGGGAAAAGAGAAAAGGAGAGAGAGAGTGAGCGAGACAGACAGCAAGAGTACTAAGAAACAGGCAGAAGAAAATGAGAGAGGACCATTTAGAGAGACAGACAAGCAGAGAAAGAAAGACTTGATGCTCTCTCCTCCTTAAATCAGTAGTTTGGTTTCACTGTGTGTGTGTGTCGCCTGATGTAATCAGTCGTTGGAGTGTGCGAGCATGTCCTGTGTCACTAGTGGAGCGTAGCGAAAGCTGTGATTTACAGGAGGCTGTGGGGGAAGCTGAGAGAGAGAGACAGACAGACAGAATACTCGTTAGAAGTACGAGGATGCTGTGACTAGAGCATCCAAACCACCATCTCTCATACTGAGCTCGTACACAAATACCCCAACACCCACGACGCCCATAATAAACATACACGCTCCCACAATGCAGTTCTGCGACTGCTCGTTGCGGTAAAGCGGCCCGATTATGCTACTTGACACTGCTGAAGTGTGTTGTTTCAGCATTTTATTCTACATAAGCTAAATATTTTATTATTTAACTGCCGATTATCACCAAGTCCGGTCCAAAAAAAAAAAAAAGCGGGAACGCCACAGCTAGCCGGTGACAGCGCCCAGCTCCGACTCAATTATTTACGTCACAGTTCTGACAGTGTTCTGAGCAGATTTGCTCCACTTTACATCGGCGAACGGTGGGTTGTGACATCAGCACTCGACCTGAACCAGACGTTTGGCATTCTGCTAGCGCCTGTCATGCTAATCTGGCTAGCCTCCTCCTAACGTCTGTCACGCTAAGGTAGCCGCCTCCTCTCTCGTTCTCTTCGCTCTCCTCCTCCATGACATGAATACAAATGTGCTTTAAAAAACCCAAGGCATCATCTCTCCACACCCCACCCCCTCCATCCCCGCATCTTTGTGTGATAGGCACCTCTAAATGAATTTGCAATCATCTCTGCGGCTAGGCACACAAGGCTGGTCCGCACATTTCCACCTATTCAAAAAGATATTAAAGCGGAGGATACATTGGAAGGCGAAAGCGCTCAAAAGAGGGATGCTTTTCAAAAGAGCGCTTCGAAATCTTTCTCCTTTTTTTACAGCTCGAAAATCCCTGCTGACCGAGATGCGCCTCGTGTCCAATGAAATAATGAAACAATTATGACCATGCAGACGTGCATCCCAGAATTAACTAAACTGTCATCTAACTAAATGTGTTTTATGTTTGCTGTGAGTTATTAGCCGTCCCCTTAACACACGTAATTTATGCATTGGATATTTGACAACTGTGAAAAATAAATCCATTTATTTCCTTTGGTTCTCTCTCTGGAGGCACATCCCTCCATACTACTGATCAAATCCCAACCCCTCCCTCCGTTTCTACTTCTCCTCCTTCGGTAGCAGATCTCCAAGGCCTCTTATTCCTTCCGTTTTTCAGTCCAAGTCCTGCAATCTTCCTCCCTCTTGGTATTTATCGGAAATGCACGTGGATGGATCTACCTATGGAGGCTTGCAGCGTAGTATTTAATCTTATTTCATTTGACGCAAACACAAATTAGGCTGTGAAGAATACAGTAAGCTGTTCTAAGTTGGTCTTCCAGCAACGTCATTGGTTTAGTTGGACGCTTATTGGTTAAGTTTGGAGACCAGATGGCCGACAAGTTTAACCAACAGCAGGGCCAGGCAGGAAGACTAGTCAAACCAGACTACACCCGTAAAGGTAATACAGAAATGACTTCTATCCCTCATAGCCTTATGTTCATACACTTCCGTTTTAGATGGACAACGGTATTTGATTGCCCTAAAAAGATTGGTTTAGGGCCAACACAAAAACCAAATCTTGTCACCTCCCTATTCTAATGATATTGCATATCAAACATTAAACTGAAACTAAACGGAAAATAACATTTAGATGCCTTGGTGTTACAGCCTAGATTTCATTTTACACAAACAAGTGTGGCTAATGAAGGACAGAAATACAGATGTTTTGAAAACTAAGCTGGTCGCCCAGCCTAGTCAGGCTGCTTTTATAGGGTTTTAGAAACGTACATTCTGTCGTCATTTACTCACCTCTATGAATTTCTTCCTTCTGCTGATGGAAGTTAATGGTGACCCAAAACAGCATGTTTACAAACTTTTTAAGAAAATATCTTCCTTTGTGTTATTCATACAGGTTTGTAACCACTCGAGGGTGACCAAATTTACATTTTTGGGTGGTTAGGCTAGACCAGATGGTTGATCAACTAAACCATCATAAACCACACCAGCTTGGCATGGCAGGGAGACTAGCTAGACCGTATTAAACCGGCGGATGTCTTATTGAATAGACCCTCACAGCCCTGTTTCCTTCCACATTATGGATGGAATATTTCATGTTCAATGTAAGACGGCATTGGCACAGTTGACCCTGTGCTCTTTAACTTTCTCATGCCCTCTGTCACAACCTCTCGCTGCCAAGCACAAAACAAAAAACAAACAAAAAAAAGAAAGGTAGTTCAATGAAGCTTCCGCATCCAAATCGCGGAATACATTTACATTCTCTTATTGGCATTTGTGATGCTTTTAAAACATGATTAATGAGCGTTTGCAAACCACTGTAATTTTTATTCCACTTGACTCTCAGTTTGCGTGTAATTGCTATTAAACTCAGGGGACATATAACCATTAAGCTCACATCAAATAAAACACTATTTTCATGTTCCTGTGTTCCATCTCAAACACTATAAAAATCTATTAAACTGTATTTCTGTAAATATTTTCACATGAACTATTCAGTATTACATCATTTATAAAACTCCAGCTATTTATATATACAAGACCCATTGAAGCCATGGAAAGGATTTAGCATAATTCTAGTGCTACAGCAATACAACAAGAGCAGTGGTCTTTTCAAAGGTAAAAATCACCTGAACCATGATAAAACACTGTAGCATGGCCTTGTTTTTTATGTTTACATTTATGCATTTAAAAGCTGTTATTATCCAAAACAAAAGCAATTCATAAAAGAGCCAACCATATTTATAACCTATAATGCCACATTTATTAAAGAATTAGATTAGGAAGCAAGTTAGATAATAATGCTTTAGAAAATATTAGCAACAACGATACTGTTAAAGTTAACTACTTTCAAAAAATAGTTCTAACTGTTCTGTTACCTAACTGTTTATGGTAACCAAGCAAAATATCAACATAATATAGAATGTACAACAACAACTTTTTATCAGACTTTATAGTCGATTTGACCATGGCTCATCCAATCAGAATTTAGAATCCAATTTTTATAATAAAAGCATTTAAAAGAAAAGTGGTATAAGACATGATCTGAATATTTATGTAAAAATATTGCTTCCTGCTTTATATTATTTGACCTTAACTACTATGTACTTACATTTAAATTAATCATTAAATAAAATGCACTTATTGAGTACTTTTTTACATTGTACTTATATATTTATTAAAATACCTGCATGTAAATACTATATATATATTATATTATTTTTTTATTTTTTAGACTGTTGATCCATCCCTTACACCTTAACCCACCCTTAAACCTACCCATACCACCAAACCTGTTCCTGACCTTACCCATATCCTACGTCAATAGCAGCAAAAGTGTTTTGCAATACAATAAATACATTATTCTTATTTTTTGGATATAAGTACATAGCAGATAATATAACCTGATATAAAGTGTGACCAAATATTGCCACCTATTACTGAAGCTACATGTCACAGAGATTATTCTTAATATGCTAGACAATAAAAAAAAAACCATTTCAGTATCTTGCAATTCTGGTCATACACATTACTGTTACTTTAAATGTGCATGAACAGAAGATGACATGCTCATAAACACAACTTGAGCAGCGTTGGGTTAAGTAGCATCTTCCAATAAAAGACAAGCGAAGGCAGAATACATCCTGCAACCTATGAAATACAAGATAACATGGGAACAGTAGCGTTCATAACTCAAATAAATACAGAAATAGTTTTGTCTTCGGCCCCAGCAGCTGCTTTACACACATCCAACAGCAATGGAAACTGCATGTTTGAGTGACACCGGAGACGATCGGATAACCTTTAGCATGAGAGACAGGCAGAAAGAAAGAGAAAATCACTGCAGGTTTTTGGAACAGCTGGTAGTGTAAAAGCAGTCTGCTACCACCATGGAGGGCACAGACTTAGAAACCCCCCCAGGCAGAATAGAACCGCACCCCAAACACACACACACACACACACACACGTCTCCAATCATTACACAATTCACCCGCAGCCGAGAGTGACAATCCTGACACACAGAAAGAGAAAAGCTCTTGTTGCTCTGCAGCTATCACACACACACACACACACACACACACACACAGATGAACCCGCTCCTGAAAAACAAGACAATAACGAGAGCAGAGGAGGTTTACACTGGCACGGAGGGCAACTCATCCAGACTATCCAATGACACATTCCAAACCATCCACTCGCCCATCGTCACCCCCTGCCCTTTCCATACACCCCTATATCTTTTCAAGCACTAAGAATAACGGAGCGTAATAGTAGCGAGCGTTTTTACCCACGCTCACCTACCCAGGAATAACCACAATAATAACAGCATGCCCCAACTTCGGCTCCAACTCTGGGTCTACTCGTTTTTCGCACACACCCACCCCCCTCCAACAAAAGAGAGAGATAAAGTGAGAAAAGGTCAAATAAAAAGAGAGCGTGATCTGGTGCTGAAGAAGAAGATACAGTGTACTCACCCCCTCTCTTTCTCTGTCACTCTATCAGCCCCAGCGTACGAGCGTCTCCTCCTGTTTCTCTCGCTTTTCTCCCTTTCTGTGTGCCCTCTCACACACAGCGGCCATACAAAAACACGTTCAGGATCATTTGGGTTTTCATCATTTGTTTCTTCTCTTATTTCTCTCCAGGCTTTTGTACCCCTCCCTTTTGTCCGTGCTGGCCCAAAAAGTGCACACACATCCACACAAAGGGCTGCTCTTCCCTGCAGTCCCCGGTCCCCTTCAGCATCTAGACACTAGGACAACATCAAAGCAACTTGGGGGGAACACTTCAGGGGCCTATTGTCTCCAGTCTGATCGTTTTTTCTCACCTCCGTCCCCCCCTTCGCTTTTGACGCCACTTGGTACGGTCCAGGCATTCAAGCCAAGCAGCTTTCACACATGCAGGGGAAGCTTGTCTCAGGCAATTGCTGACAAGCTACAAACAAGGCAGCCATCCCCCTTCACAGCGCACACACGAGTGTGTTAACAACTCGCTTCTCTTGCTGAGGCTCAGACCCTCACTTACCAGTCACTGTCGAGCCCGACAACGTCATTCAACAACTTGTGTATCTCTATCTTGCTATCTCGAAACGTGAGAATCAGCTGTAGGGAAGCTACTTTGAAAGTGTCTTGGAAAGCTACAAGAAACTTCGAATTTCAGGTAGTTCAACTGCAGTCAAGTTTAGCTTTGGGCAAAAAAAGATACACCACATGCTACTTAGAAAAAAAATTGAGCTATATAAAGAAGGGTACTACATAAGAGCCAGACAGTAAGGATATCAGTTAAGTTGACAGCATCACACAAATATATATTAACACTAGGACCTTAAAGGTTAGGCCATTTATGCATGTAATTAATTAAATGTTTAACTAAAAAAAAGAGAAGTGCTTAACTGAGAACTAAGTACTCTTGGAAAGAGCTCATAACAAACTGACTGTACTAAACTGTACTAAATATAGAGTGAGACAGTCTTGTGTGAGACTGAAGGATCAGTGCCTCAATAAATCAACTCTAATAAATTTCACCACTGATTACAAAGAAGTTTTGTGTTTGAAAGACGTAAATAGTACTTTCTTTGTGCTTTGTCATACAACTTGAAAAAATAATGACTGTTTCTAAACAGGTTTCCACAAATGCTTCCTCATCTGCCATTGGTTAATAAAGGATATTCCTGCCTCAGTCTCGCACTGTTGGCTGAACTGGCCCTCCACAATATTATGAATTTGTTTTTAAATGAAAAACACATCACCTTTACACTATACTTTCCAACACCAAGGAGTTTTTACAAATCATATGAACATGTATGCGGATTATTGGGAGGCCTATGGTATACAAGAGCTTTCCCTTTCTTCCTTTCGCTCTTTCTCTCCATCTCTGTTACTTGTGTAGCTCTCAGGGAGTGAAAAAAAAACACACACGGAGAGGGGGACGAGAAAAGTGAGAAGGGAAGGGGGGTAGGGTGGGACGGTATTCGTGCTCTCATCTGGCTTCTATAGCAGTAGGCAGAGAAACGGAGGGTCAGGGGCCGCAAAAGGAGAGAGAGAGAGAGAGAGAGAGAGAAGGGAAAAAAAGGGTTATGTGAGGGTGGTGGGGGAGGAGGAGGATTAAGGAACAATGAATCCCAGACCCCAAACTGAGGGGTAAGAGTTCTCAAGTTGTGGGCCGTTAAAATCATGTCTCAATGTGAAGCCCTCGTTGTCGTACTCCGACTCAACACAAACATTTCGAAACCTGCTTGTTTTCAGATTCAAGATTCACTAGAATAGACTTGAACTCCCTGCTCAGTGACGCTGTACTGAATGTCATTTAGTATAATCATTAATAATGCTTATACTTATTAATTCGCTCATTCAAACAAGATGTACTTTTCAGTATATGTAAATAAAATCAAGTACCCTCACATGAGACGATAACAGCAGGTTTATATTACGTGGAGAGGGTCGCCTCATGGGGGCCGCCATATTGAGATCACATGTCCAACTCACTTTATCTCTTTTATTAGACAATGTTTTCTCACTGAATACATTAGCAATGACTGACCAATGCATCCATATGGCTAAATCTGATGAATGCTGTGCACAACATAAATACACTGACACTAACATGCTACCAATATGGACTTTTAGGTACAAATGTATACCTTCTAAAGAGGTACTGAACCAGTGACAGCTTTTGTTTCTTAGAGAGTGTATCAAATTCGAAATGTTATACACACAGTGTAAAATTACCTTCATATACAAAATATTTTCTTAAAAAGAAATTACTCATGACTTCATTATTTGTCTGTTTAACAAGTTTAAAGAGAAAGACATAAACACGTCATTATTTACCATCATGCGATTCCAAACTGGAACGACTTTTCATTTTCTGTTCATTTGTTGTTGTTTGAATGAGCCAATGTAATTTAGTCACCAGCATTCTTAGAATGTCCTTTGTGTTCTGCAGAAGTAAAAGTCCTATTTAGAAAGGCATGAACAAATGATGACAGTGTTTCCATTTTTGAGTGAACTGTCCCTTTAACAAAGCAAAGTGAAAATGTTACCCTCTGAAATCTACTTAAATATCCCCTGGGCACACTTAGCCCTGGTTGGGAATCACTGTACTAGAGGACGTGGAAGAGTGAAGAGAAAATAAGGAAAATAAGCATAGAAGAGGAGGGGTAATAGCTGAGAAGTAGACAGATGTGTCAATCAGACACAATTGTAAGCAGATGGGCACAAAGACACCAACAGCCTTCCACACTCTTTACCACCCTTATATTAAAAGTTCAACAGAAACGGACGAATGAAGGGGAGGAGAGTTACTGAGATAAAGATGCAGGCCATGTGATTTCATTATCAGGCTACTAATACTGAATTCTTCATCTCATGCGAGTTTAAATGCCACTATTATAGGTTATAAAAACGACTCGGTTCAATGAGTCGACTCTTTCTTTTAAGAGACAATAACTTTATACACAGTGCACTTTCCGAATTAAAACTTTGCTGGATGTTTTCATTCACTTAGAGCTATGTTACACACTGCATGAAAGCTAATCTTCAAAAACCCATAATAGGGAAACTTTAAAAGCACCTTTTTACTGCATTAAAGTTCATCAAGAGGGAATACAAAAGTATCTTTTTTACTAGTTTAAGACATAACAGTTGTACTCCCCAGCAAGGCATCTATCTGTCTTGGGTTCAGGACACAGACTGCGAGCTGCAAGTGAAGAGTTAATATTTAAACGGGCTGGTTTGATGGTGGAGGGGGCGGAGCCATGGGACGGGCTTCCATTGAGGTGCCTGTGATTGAGCTGAACTATTCCGGGCCGCGGGGGGAGGGTCTCGTTCATGCATTTACCTTCCTGTGCACGTAGTGTGGAAAATATCACAGTACGCATATGTACTTGTAGTTGTTAATAAATAAATAGCTGTAAATGTGTGAAAACGTCCTCTGTGTGGGTGTAACTTCAAAATATTAGTCGAAAGCAATCCTATCACCCCTATGATAGTATTCCCAGCATCAATGAATGGTGGTGGATTTATAGGCTGGTATGTGGAAAAATACACTGTAGATTATCATAAAGGACCAGGCTATTAAAAGAAACCTTGGAGGTTTGTAATGAGCGTGTTTACGATTTCAACAATCTCAGCTGCCGTAAACGGCAATAACGTCAAAGCAATTAATGTTGTTTATGAAAAGCAAACTGGCTTTTTGGTTTTGAGCCACAATTCGATCCCAGCGAGACTTGGCATAGCAGCACTATTTTTGAATCTCTTACTCTTTAAGATGATTCTGCACCAAACAGCTGCAGTGAAACTGATCTCAGGTCAATCCAAATTGAGCTGTATTGCATCAGTCAGAGTTGATTAAACCATTCAGCTTCACTCATGTCCAAAGGTTTGCATCAAATTGATCAAAACTGGCAGAATTTGTATTTTACAATAAAAAACATTAGGGGCTTTGAGATTCTAAGAAGCATAAGAGATCTTTTTTGCCTTTGGTTAATGAGCACAGTTATAAATGCTCTCCAAATGAAGTCAACACTATGTCATACTTAATTTAATGACACACAAACACCCACCAAAAAAAACAGCATTATGTTAATCTGTAATAAATGGGCCAGTCAGCAGTGTTCAGGGCAATTCTGATTTACTGGACAGCGTAAGCTCCAAACGAGGCAGTTTCTAGCTGTCATTTAGACAATCGAGGCAATTGTGTCCAATCACATTCCACTGCATTACAGGCCACTGCACATTTGGACAGTGTCCAGACGACGCTGTGAGACCTCATGCTGGCTGGGATGATCGCTAACATGCCATCAGCAGAACTCCACAGCCTGAAGGGGAAAAGCAGGAGACGCTGGATGGCTCTGGGTGCGGGACACACATGGGATGGCAGATGCCTCAGCAGGCGTTCTCCTGCTCCCTATGATAACATGCTGTTTCATTCTGGATGCTGGGACACCATGTCCAGCACTGAAGTCAAGGGGGGCAATGCCATGGCATATGTCTACGCATATCAGAGGAGCCTTGGAAAGAACGTGCACTGCTTTCAAGAAGATGCAAGGCAAGAATATTCAAGTAGAATCTAAAATAATACTAATACTGCTTATTCACTATCCTTTTATGAATTTAGATTTTAAATTAAACTGCCAATTTTTTATTTGTTTTAGGCATAAATCTATAGTAAATTGTGAAAGGTTTAATACGAGAAGTGCTGGGCAATGAATAATCGCGATTAACCAAATCTTTTTGATGACGTAATATAGGTGTGTGCCATCTATATCTATATATAAATGCACACACATGCATGTATATATTTAAGAATAATAAGGTATGGTTTTATAAGTTATGTTTTATATTTAAAAGTAACAACAATACTTTGTAAGGATCAGATATTTTGTACCTTTCCTACCATAAATAGGCTATATTTGAACTTAATTTTTGTTTATTAATATGCATTGCTAAGAAATTAATTTGGATTTTTAAAGGTGATTTAATCAATATTTTCTTTTTCTTTTTGCACTGCCAGATTCCAGATACTGTCCAATCCTACAAACCATACATTGGAAAAATGTGTTCAGTTTACAGATGCATAAATTTCAATTGCAAAAAAGTCCGGAAATTGCGAAATTCATCCATTCGGATGAGACGTCTTGATTCTCTGTGGTCATTAAAAATCCCATGGCACTCATTGTAAAGAGTAGGGGTGTAACTTCGGTGTCCTTGCCAAATTCCCACTTGCCCTTGTCTATCATGGCCTCCCAACAATCCCCATCCATTGATTGGCTGTATCTCTCTCTCCTCTCCACCTGTAGCTGGTGTGTGGTGAGCGCCTGTGGCTGCCGTCGCATCATCCAGGTGGATGCTGCACACTGGTGGTGGTTGAGGAGAGACCCCCTCCCCAGATGTGTGTAAAGTGCTTTGGGTGTATGGCAATACACAGTAAAGCGCTATAAAAATGTGTCATTCATTCATTCAAAAAAAATGACCTTATTACTGCTTTAAGTGGTCCAGGGTTACATACAAATGTTTGGATGTGATTAATCGCGGCCGAGCACTAAAAACAAGAATGAAAAAATTGCAAATGGGTCAAGAATAAAATACATCTTTATCTCAACATCTTACAAAATATAACTTAATATATCAATGATGTCTAATTTTAAAAAAGTATCTTGTTTAATAATGCTTGGACCAAAATACTGATTAAGTGCTGGGGATTTTTGCTTTAGTGCTTACTGCACTCCTCTTAAAAACCTGATTTAAACTCTTTAAAGGGAAAATTGACTGCAAGATGTTTTAGATATTTCAAAGAGCTGAAGCCATTTCCATCTTATTGTATCCTAGATATGAGATGATGTAATGATCCTTAGTGCACATATTGGACCAGCTTGACCTTCTTTTGACAGAAATCTCACATCTTTTACAGTCTCAAATGTTCCATCTATTAAGGTAGTTGAATTTTGTCTGGATGAAGTAATAACGGCTCTCGTTCTGGACTGCCGTCACAGAATTACTGCAGATCAGGGGCCGTATAGCAGATACTTCCTATCTTGAGTTAAGATCTGACAAGTTCTAACTCAAATCGCCATGGTAACTGAACAGATAAGATACGATTTTACAGTTAACATGCTTCTTTAATACGGCCCCAGAGGACGAAGTTTCAAGTTTTTATACTACCTTGACTTGTGGTGTCAGATATGGGAGACTTGTTACACAGAGTTGTCAGAAGGGATATATCTCAGTATATAGACACAACTGCAATTTCATGCTAAAGCACAGAATCTGATCCAGTCTGTCGGCCAAAATTACACCTTATACATTTTGAAATTGTATTGATTTCTGTGATTTCTGTATTTTCAGCATCATAACTCCAGTCTTCAGTGTCACATGATCCTTAAGAAATATGCTGATCTGCTGCTCAAAAATGGACGGTTTATTGTGACAACTAGCCCCAGCCTGTCAGTCACTCTCTCTATCTATTCCTCCACTGGTTTTTACAAGTTGAGACATGAGCAGATCAGAAACACTGAGCAAGATATGACACGGGAGGCAAATATGTGGCCCATTTTGTCCTCATTACGACTTCAGAGCTGTGACGTGACTGTACGTAAAAATTCAATCGTGTTCTCACTCCCTAGTGATGCTGCTAGTGCTTGAGGGAACCAGGAAGGGCATAAAAACGTTCCCTAACGCAACATATGTGTTATTTAAACATTATATAAAGGCTACAGAAATGTGATCATGTTAGTGCATCTAAAGGTGAAGGATGCTCAGGTTTGGAAAGAATTAACACTGTCCTAAAGGAGCTGCTCATTATCATCAGGACTGAAGTATCTTATAAATAAATTATTTAATCACTGCACACTCATTCTTGTGGTACTGTTGCTATTTTGTTGCTTCGGTTTAAATGATAGCAACAGATGAGACCATATTGTAAATAATTGATGTTCACTTGTGCATGCATGCATATTCTTGTGTATTTTGCTTCATTTATAAGCTAGTATAGTATATAAGATAAATCTATTTAATAGCTGTACTGAAGACTGAGCGTCCCCTTGTGGACATGTGAGGAAATGCATGTGGGCAGATCAAGATTCTGTAACCATTGTTGTCTAAATTATTCTCTTTACCATTTTGTTTTCCATATTTTAAAATAATATTTAACATTCAAAATAGGTTGTAACTGTTCTTTACTGGTGGGAAAGTGATTTTTTAAATATGAAAGCACAAAACAGCATATTACCATGTACAGAGTCAATGCAATCTTGCTTCCTCAGGGACTAATTTACTTCCTATCTTTTTGAAGGGCACACTTGCAATGAATCATTGTTTTAAGACAGCTAAACGGTGTCCAGTTATCCTGAATAGTATTAAGCTAAATGCCAACTTCTAGTTTCCAGAAAAGAGAAGCAGAAACCTGAAAATTGTCTGTGTATTCGCAACACCTCCTTATATACCACTCTCAGAGGCCTAGTACAAGTCGAGATGGATTAATGTGAAGTGCGGAGTAAATTTGAGCTGGCTGATAAGCCCTAATCTAGAATAACTCCACTAATGCAACTCCATTAAAATCCATTTTGAGACCTGGATCTGGCTCAGCGCGTGGGACATAAATCAACATGCAATATTCAGAAGGGGTAAAGATCGAAGAGAATCACATAACCCTCAGGATACTGCTTAATACAAAACACTGAATTTGTAAGAAATGGACCTTTCTAATTTGCTTTAAAAAAAAAAGCCTGACCTTCAGTCCTGGTTTGACAGTTGCGATGCGGGAGACTTCAGGATTTCAGGATCTCCACTAAAAATCTGCAGAAACCAAAGCTGAGAAGTGTACTTGTCAAAATGTTCCAGAGAAAACGCTAAATGAAGGTTATAATTAGATTCAAAAGAACCACCTAGCTCCTCAAATCAATAACTTTTAAATTTTTTATGTTTCAAAAGAATCAAATATAGCCTAGGCTACTGAAGAACTGCATCATTTAAAGAAGAGAAAAAAAGAGCTTAAAGTGCCCCTATTATGGATTTTAAAAAAAAATAGCCTTGAATGAAAACATCCTGTAAAGTTTATAAAGTGAAGTGTATAACCTTACTGTCTCTCAAAAGAAAGCGTCGACTGTGAATCATTGAAACGAGTCGTTTTTAAAGCGAATCCCACGCAGTTTCATGTTGATTTTGAGATAAGACATTAGCATATTGTTTTCGCATTTGTTTGATTCATTCTCTGCCACTAGGTGCTCACAAACACTGCTTTATCACGCATTACAGACTTGAGATGAAAATAAGACCAATCGACCAATCCCCTCAGATCGAGGGTCTGAAAAAATAAATCGTTCAGTGAATCATTTGGGAGTCATTGAGCAGGTAAGGTAAAAAATAAATGCATATTAAACTCTCAAAAATAAAGGTACAAGAGCTGTCACATGGGACAGTACCTTTTCAAAAGGTTCATGTTTGTACTTAAGGGTCCATTTTGGTACCTTAAAGATACATATTAGTACTTAAAGTGTACATATTTTAACCTAGGTACAAAAGTGTAGCTTTAGAAAGGGTACCGCCCCAGAGACAGCGTTTGTATTATTATTTCTGAGACCATAAAAGTTTTTAGTGTTGCATGTCAACCTGTTGTTGGGGAACTCCCACAACCAAAATATGAAAATCATTAACTGTCTTTTTTCCCATACTTTTAAAAACTTCAGCGTAATATTTTACTCCTTACCAGTTTGATGTTGATGGTCCAAGCAGAGATCTTGGTAGAAGAGATTGAATAACACAACATCAAATCTGGCACAGGCCTGGACCTCGTGACCCCACATGACTGTGACATCCAGAAGGAAAATGATTTTGACACGAGCTCAGCCTAGAGCTTTCAAGCTTTAAAAATCACTGCAAAGGTATCACAAAGGTAGACCGTATGACTCAAGCACTACAAAACCGACTCATGCTGGCTTTGTGAACGGGATCAAAGATTTACTAAAAAGATCCAACTCAAAAAAAAAGATTCATTATCCAACTAGACATTACTATGTCTCTTATGAACTCTCAAGGTGAGCTATGGCAAGATTTTCTTTGAATAATGGCTTTTATTTTGGCCTATTTTGTTGCTGGCTTCAGAATATTATGTCATATGGACTACTTGTGTGACCAACTTTTATGGTTCTTCTTTTCATTTTGGAGTTTGACAGCACTAGATTCTATTCTTACCTGGAAGGAAGAAAGTCATGCAGGTTAGGAACAATATGAGGGCAAGTTAATGATGACTGTTAGGTGAACTACTCCTTCGAATCACAGAATTAACCAGGCCATGACACAGCCATCCAAGAGACTCTGACTCTTGTTATGCCCTGGCAGGGCCAGTGTAATATTTTGGTAACCTTAGGCATTTAATGAGCCTGGTTACAAAAAGACAGACACGTAAGCTTCCCAAGAGTCATCCATTTATAACACTGTCAGGTGTTGCATGAAATTCAGCCTCTCCATCAGCTGGTAGGTAAGTGGTCTGAAGAATTGACATCTGCTGGGACAGTTATGCCTAGTGAATTTGTTTGATCAAAACTACAGTAATACTGTATTACTACAATTCACAGTAACTTTTTCTATTTTATTGCATTTTAAAATGTACTTTATTCATGTTATGGCAAAGCTGAATTATCAGCATCATTAGTCTGCTCTTCAGTGTTACATTCAGTTTCCTTCGGGAAATTATTCTAATATGCTGATTTGGTGCTGAAGAAACATTTCTTATGATCATCAGTAGTGCTGATACTTTTATTAATATTTTTGAGGAAACATCGATTTTTCTGATCATATTTTTTGTTACATTTTATGCATTTACTGTAATTTTTAATCAGTTTAATGCACACTTGAAAAATAAAAATATTAATTTATTTAAAAAAATAAAGATAAAAAAATCTTACTGACACCAAACAGCAGCTTACAATTAACGTTGCTGTTCATTCTGTATGCCACTGGCAGAGAACGATCATCAATTTATGACCTTTAATACATAGGGGTATTAATTTATTTTTTAGTTAGCCCCTCCCTGCCAGAAGAACTGACAGTGATGGTAAAAATAAACAGGCCTTGTAATGATTAGGTCACATCTATAGGTTTTACTTTCAGCGCAAATGGATGTAAGTCGATAGGTCACTGCTGAGTTCACAGAGTACCTTTATTATGCATTTATTGGAGGATGTCTTTAAAAGGAGATTTGATTAATAGTGAGAGTGACAGTTTAAGTGGTAGATGGGTATGGGTTGAGGTCAGAAGGAAGATAGGAAGAGAAGGACGACTGATATGTGTGTAAGGAGCAAGAAAGCATACATAGAGGTCACAGTGGAAAAGAACTTCATTAAATGTATGATAAATGAACATCTAGTACCTGAATGTGAGTAAATTAAGTCTTTATTGGAGCAGGTCAGTTCAATCGGTGGCCATCTTGGTTGTGCTATTTTCTAGGCATGCAAATACAGCTTCTATGTACCTTATTGGGGAGAGACAGAATGTCGCAATGACACATTTTGTCATACATTTGGTTGTGTTAGCTCAAATAATACTGAAAATAAATTTTACATTCACATTAGATAATAAAAAATAAAAATAACGAACAAAAAAAGCAAAGCCTTTTTCAAAAATGCTCTTTTGACGAAAAGGAAGGCTTTAATTCCTAAAGTGATTTCTCCCGCAATTTTGATATGCCTCGCTCTAAAATGTAAATATATGACAAAGTATATTGGAAATTGTAATAATTTCACCCAGTTGTAATAATAACACAAGAGGTGTACATACAAAACATTTCCCTTGTCAGTAAGACTCATGCTGCATCCAAAATGGCATACTTCGCTACTATATAGTACGCGAAAAACAGTATGCGAGGCAAGTAGTATGTCCGAATTGATTGTATTCGAAATTCAGTAGGCGAGAAGTAACCGGATGACCTACTGCTTCTGCCTGAATTCTGTAGTATACATACCATGGACACTTTCCTGTCCCATGAGGCTCCGGAAGAGGAGGCGTCATATTTTCGAAAAAATGGCGGAAAGTGGAGACGCGGCTCATTTCAAGCTTAAGTACCTCAGGAAAAAAACTTTGTTTATTGTGATTAAATTACACTTGTTTAACAAAATCGAAATAAACAGATGATTTATTTAAAGTTTACATGTTCGCGCTGTTGTGACGACACATGACATCATCAATATGGCGGATGTACTGTATTAGTCCGAATTCCATTCATAATACCCACATTCATACTATATAGAACTTTTACTATATAGTACTTTTTAACGGTCGAATAGTACGTCCAATTTTAAATGTAGTACCTACATAAGCAGTATGCGATTTCAGACGCAGCATAGTTTTAACTTTGAAAATCAGAGAATCATTCTAAGTGATGTGTTCTAGAACCTGGGTGAGGATGGTATCTATGACATCACTGCTGTAGTCTACATGCTCAAGATGAAGAGAGGGAATAAAAGACAGCAGCAGACGACTCAGGTTTAAACGCAGCATCCTGAGTTTAGAGCTGTCGTCTTTCTCTTCCTTTCCTCTCTGGCTGTGTTCCCTGAGATCTGACAGTTGGCTCCTCAGCTGATGACACAGGGCAGAAAGCCTGCTCTTCTCTTCTCCTACACTCTCCAGCTGAAACAGCACAGACAAAATATAATACTTTTTAATAAACATGCTTAAATAGCTGCTTAATGGCCAACTGTCAACTTATCCAACCCCTCAACAGTGTTGTTATTAACATCTAAAAGCTACTTAATAAAAAAAAGTTAAACTCGGGGAAAAAAATAAATCTGGTTGCCATGGCAACTAACTGAAACTAAATACGTTTACGTTAAAGAATATTCACATCACTCGCACAAATATTGCACAAATATCGCTCTCCTCCATGCTTTGATACAACTGGCTGACTGGACAGGCACGTCAATAAACTTTTCACTGATTGGCTTGCGCAATGGTCATGCGCTGAAATTTTTTAACTTGAGTAAAAGACGTGAATGATAACGTGGCAAACGTGATGCCCAATTAAAGTCATTCGCGTATTTGCATTAACTTTGTATCTAATCTACTCCCAGAAATAATTAAATTAACTTTTGGTGAAAAAATTTTGGTTTTAAAAATAAAATAAATCTAAAATTTAATTCAAGATAAAAATGGTAAAAGCACATAAACAAAAGTTACTAAAACGTAAAAAAAATATATATATATAAATATATACATTATATACATTTACGTACATATATCACATAATAAAAAAAATTAATAAAACCTAAATACTAATATTTAAAAATTATATAAGCACATTATAAAAATACAAAACCTTAAACTAAAATTAAAATATATTAACACAAGACCATTGAAAATATTGTATCCATTACTAACATGAACAAACAATAAATACATGTATTTTTCTGAACTAACATTAACAAAGGTTAACTCTGCCTCCTACCCTGCTGATAAGCTGGTTTCTTTCGTCCTCCAGGGCGGCGCTGTGCTCTCTAAGCACATCGAGTTCCTGACGGCAGGCATCTCTCTCCTCCGCCGTCTCGTTCATCAGCTCCAGTAGCTGCCACCGCTGCACCTCTGCCAAGTTACATTCATCTTCCTCCTGCTCTTCTTCATCATCAACATGACCTTCATGATGCACCACCCCTTTCCTCTCATTTTTCAGGGGCAATTCAATTATGTGCTCCGCAGCTGAGCTGTATTCCTTCCCCGTCCCAGATAATGTATCTCTTTCACATGTCTCCTCTGCTGCGGCGGGCCCCTGATGCGACTCAGTTTCTTCCATCATGCCGCACGCGGCTTTGCTCACGAGTGTGTTGGATTGAGTGAGAGGCTTTCTCTCCTCATTCAAAGCAGGCCAGTGAGATGATTGCTCTTGTGGTGGGGTGAGAGAGAGGACAGGAAAGAATGGTGTCACATCCATCTGTGTTTCTATGAAGGAAAACTTCTGTTTTGCTCTAGAAAAAATTAAAATAAAATAAAACATGTTATATGAAGCAGAAATCCATTTGAACAAACAACAGTTTTAATATTCCTACCTTCTAAGAGAGTTGGAGACAACCGTCAGGTTAATGAGAGGCAATGGAGACTTCTCAGCTAGAGAAAGTCCTATGAAAAAAGTTAGTAATAAAGTAAATACCTGTAAATATTTTTTTTTTAATATACAGTATGGTAGTGCAACATGAAATTATGCATCAGTGCATTAGTACACCTAAATTTTCTCATCTAAAAATATGCATTAAATTATGCATTGTTTTACTCTGTGAATGTGTGTATATTGACAAAGTTTTTTTGGTTCCTAAAATTAAAGTTGGTGGGGTTTACTGTTGTTGACTTATTTTGTAGGGACAAAAACAGTAGAAATATTCTTAAACATATCTTCTTTTTTAGAACTTATTCAATACATTTATTTTTAAAAATGACAGTATAGATATTTACAAAGTTAGAAAAGACTTCATAGTATCATAGTTTTCATTAAAATATAAAGCAACTGTTTAAAGTATTGTTTCTTGAGCACCAAGTCACCATATTAGAATGAGCTCTTAAGGATCCTGGGATACTGATGTTACTTATTTACAAATTAAATAATTAAATAACAAAATTAAATTTAATAATTAAATAGGAAAAGGTGCACACAAGTTTATTTTTCACATACTTAACACAAATGCACAAAAATACCATTGCATGCTCAAATTTAGTATTTTTCAGACAATGACCTTCAGTGTTGATTCTCTCTAATGAGGCATTTCATTAACACAACCAAAAGCCACATCAGAGCCTCTGTAACCACGCAGTAAGGTGGGTCAGAGCTATTTTAATACGCCTTTAATGTGGCATTGCATCTTTACCAGACATAACAGAGGCTGGTGGATGTCTGGGTGCTTGAGTGGCTGTTAAAGCTGGCCGCTCTTGACTCTGTATGCTCTGAAAAAAGAGGACAAGTTTCTGGGATTTGGTTTTTGGTGAACAACCAGTTTGCAATGGCTTAATGAATGTTAAAATATTACAACACTTTTACAAATGTTGATTCATTAGCAGTTGCTACTTGGCTCTCTAGTTGCAAATGTTCTTACATCTGGGACGTTCTCCTCAAGGAAACTCTTTGTATTTCTCCTCCTGAATAAATACAGATAGTGCTGAATATCAACGGTTCTGTTGTTTTTAACAACGGCATGTAACAAGTATAACTTACTGGCATTTAAAGGGTTTAGGGTACGGCTTCTGATCCTCCTCCTCATCTTCTAGTTCTTCCTCAACCAAGCAGCTCCTGTGTGGAGCTCAGAGTGAAGTGACAGTAAAATTAACAATATGCATGTTGAGAAAGCCAACAAGGAGATAGGCAGAACAAAACAAAACTTTATATCATGAGGGGTTCTGAAAATACTCAATCCAGTGACCTAGAAGCAATGGCAGTTATTCTTTCCATCTGTCGAACGCAAGTAATTGGCTTCCTTTAACCTTCATGCATCTTCTCAGATATCCCAGACCCACTCAAACCCCTCCTTTTCACTCATGATATCATGGCATATGTATTTTGTTTGCCGTCACCTGAACTGTGGGTCATAGTTCATGCTGCAGAACCATTTATCCGGCAGCTCAGTGATGGCATCTGGAAGCCTCCTCCACTTCAGGCAGCTGTCACACTGAACCCACACTTGATCTGGAACTTTCCTCTCGGAGGAAGACACAGGTAAGATTATCTAATATTAAAGGGATAGTTCTGAAGTCTGTCGACATTTCCTCACCCTTGTATTCTTTCCAAAACCAGGATTCTTTGCCATTCAAGAAACACAGAAGAAGAAACTCTGAAGAATGTGATTTATACATGCATGTGTATATATAAAATGTATGTAAGAATGATGGATTGTCATTGGGAGCGCACAGAAGCACCATAAAAGTCTATGCCTTGGTTTCTGTATTATATGGTTGAGAAACAAACCAACATTTTTTGTTGATTTGGTTCACCAAACTGGCCTTAGAATTGCGTGAAAAGCCCAAGAAGAGTCAAGTCTGAGTGTTTTTAGTGTATAATTACTTAATTGTGTTATCCTGGGCCACAGTCATAAGTAACACAGCTATATTTGTAGCAGTAGCCAGCAATACATTGTATAGGTCATAATTATAGATTTTTCTTTTATGCCAAAAATCATTCGTATATTAAGATTGCGCTCATTTAAAACTGTAAATTTCCTACTGTAAATATATCAAAACACAATTTTTGATCAGTAACATACACTATATTACCAAAAGTATTCGCTCACCTGCCTTTACTCATTCTATGAACTGAAGTGCCATCCCATTCCT
>JAUCNO010000001.1:1630567-1671006 GCA_032353835.1 Enteromius viviparus | reverse complement strand
GACATGTTTCTAAAAATTCTTAAATGTCCTAAATTAGCAAAGGTCTAGTCCTGGCTTAATCTAATCCCTATCCGGGACATGGCCCTATATATCTAATTCAAAATTAATGTTTCTATTTTATTCTCATATTCTCATAAACTATGTTGGTGATTTTGTGACGATTTAGTTTAGTCTGGAGCACTGAAAACTACATTTTTTACATTTTGTCAGAGTATATTGCAGGCAGGAGTATAAAGCAGGTTAACCTGAGGTATGAAGAGTTTTGGAGTTTGAAGTTTTGAAGGCCTGTTTGGTTGATATTAAGAGCCACTAGATTATTCCGAAAGTCTGCTTCAATGGAGGAGATGGGAACTTCAGTAGAGCTCACGTAACTACAATCAGACAGAGGACAACAAAAGATCATCAGTCAAATGATACAATCAGAAAAGGTTTAAAGCAAGTGTAAATTAGCTGTAAAATCAAAACAAGTACAGTAAAGCAAGAGCCAAGGTTTTTTCACATCGATATCGTTTCATAGTTATATGCCCAACATAAGTGCTATTTTCTCTTTCATTCAGAAGTTGTTGATTGTAAAAATATGAAAGCTATTGGCTTTAGACATGCTGATTGGTTATCTTAATAAGGAGACGTGGCCTGAGGGATTGTATTCAATCATACTTTTTGTCAAAACAATGACTACAGAGCTGCCAAACATTAAGAACGAACAGACAGACAGAAGAATGCAGATGTTAAATGTAACATCTTGACCTAGTTGAGGTGAAACAGCATTAGCAGTGATGATTTTTCTTTCTTTCATTTAATGGCAGACTGATTTTAATTGGATTAACTATGCAAGTAATGAGGCCACCGGGAACACCGGGAAAGTATCACCATAATTCTGCATTTAAAAGGGAGGGAAAATCCCTGCTTTGCTCTGGGAAATGAATTTTCCTTAAATAGCAGGCATTGTGGATGATAATGATTTTACTTATGTAGTAAATGCATCTTTTTATTTAAATGCATATTTATGGTATTTATTTTACTAGAAACAAGGCAAAAATACTTGTGTGATGATGTGTACACAAAAAAAGTCATGCACAAAAAAAGCACATTTTTTATTATGAATAATGAAAAGAAATTCTAGTTATCATTTCCCAAGCTCTGAAATCTTTTATTGGGTAGAAAGTTTGAGTGAAATATAATAATCCACAAATGGCTGGAATAGCCATTCATTCACTGGTCAAAAAGAGCAGGAACCCTGAAGAACATTCAGCTCTTTTTATTTTTTTAAATAGAATCATTTAGTTCATTTGAATCTCATTTGAAACGAGGATGCTCAATCACAAAAGTCTGAAAAAGTCAGCAAACCAGATCTCCAAAAGCAGAAAAATAATTTAATGCATGGAACATTTTAATCCATATGGTCATATGAAGAGCTGTTCACAATTCTTTTCTTTTTTCCACTTTGGATATCATTTTTTACCAGAGGAACTAGGAGTACATTGTAACTCTTTGTACCTGTTGTATCCCATTTGTCTGCAGGCTGCAGATCCCAGATGAGAGTCCCAGCCTTCAGAGCACACGGTCCTCCATGAGCCTCTGCTGAGCACCTGCAGCACAGAGCTCCTGCCACTCACACGCACTGAGAGAGACACAGAGAGAGGATTGTGAAAGATGGGGGAAAAACTGGTGTTTAGTGTATGAATCAACAAAAACGTGCACTGAACCAATAACCAGTTGATTTTAAGGTCAACCCACCACAGTTGAGCTCGTCTTCTCCATCTCCACAGTCCTTGACTCCATCGCACACAGCATTTCTGCTGATACACTGAACCGACGACAAACAGTGGAACTTCCCTGAGCAACTCTTCATACCCACTGGAGAAAAAGACATCCAATGCATGACGGTGACAAACACACACACTTCTAAAAGAAGTCATCTGTTAGCAGAGAGCTGTCGTCACAGAGCAGGGTGGAGCTCATTAAACATTTACAGTTCCGGCTGCTCAAGATGAGTTTCATTAGTAAGGAGGATACTCACTTACCTTCACACACACACATATATTTTATTTTCATGGTGGGGATTTTCTTTTGAGCTAAGATATCTGGACATACCTAATGTTCGATCAGATTTAAATAACCACTGGGGGACAGTTTTGCTCCCAAACTGCAACAAAAACAGACTCACCTCCCAAACCTACTCCTAGAACCAGAATCAAGACAATTAGCAATCCCAAGATGATGAGCAGACCCAGCAATCTGCGAGACACATACGGCCAACACAAGGACTTCAAGTCTGACAGTCTTTCTCCTGAGAGACAGAGAGAGAGGCAGAGAAACGGCTGAATAAAATCAGTCTGGTAAAGGCCAGAGCTGGCAGCGGAGTAAGACTGATTAGATCACTGTTAGCACCTCGAGTGTCTGTCCTCTAACCCCTGTGTAACTGGCCATGTAAAGCACACCCTGAAGCCATTTTAGATTGTACTTACACAAGGTGACACAGCAAGAAGCCTGCTTACCGTTTAAGAAGGGCTGGACCTTGATGACGGGCACCCCTGGGCTGGGTGGGATCTGAATGTTGTGGGTTTTATACACAGGCAGCGGAGCGGAGGCCGTGGCGGGCAGCTCGACGGGGACGTGAGGGTCCTGCGCTTCTGGGTCGTAGAAGTGACTGGAGTAGCTGTTTTGAGTGCTGAAGGAGCTCACATTGAAGGTGGTGGGCGTCTCGACAACAGGAAGGTCCTCTTCTGTGACTGAGACCAACTCGAGAGCACCAGATTCAGTGCGGTCCTCCACCGCATCCTAAAAACAATGACACATAAGATTATACCTGGGAATGCACGACCAGTCAAAGTCATGATTTTCAAAGAAGTCATTTGTGTTCACCAAGGGTGCATTTATTTGATTAAAAATGCAGTACAAGGAGTAAAATATTCTCAATTCTCAACAAACAAAGAAACAAAAACAATTGCTGCTAAAAGTTGTTTGGCATAATCTATAATTGTTTAGAATATTAAAAAAATAAGCAGCGAGGCTATTTGGTTTTGAAATATAAGTAATAAATGTTCACCAAATCAAAACCAGTTTAGTGTAAGTCACATGCCATTTTACTGTGGCAAGAAACCCAGACAGACAGAAGCACCTTCAGACCTTTAGTTAGTTAATAAATAAATAGAACTTTTATATTTACATGAAAAGGCACACTTCATTAAAAAACGTCATGCTAGTGTATTCATTGCGAGTGCGTGATGGAAAGTGCTGCTGTGAAAGACCCACCTTGTCAACCTTGATATAATTTAAAAGTGTCTGAGACACAAGGACACCCGCAAACACTGTGACATGAAATACTGGCGGTCATGCTCCCTTACCTTCTCCTGCCGGCTTCCTCCCTGTGAAACGGGCCGCTCCGTCTCTCCTGCTGTCTGGGAAGAAGCCATGACTCTGCTCTCGTCCTCTCATCTTCACTCCATCTTGGACAGTGACACCGATCCACTTAGGAGGTGAAAAAGTGATACTGGGAATCCAGGGCCCTCAGTCGGATTAATCCTTGTCAGAGTGAATGAAGAATGAATTATTTCCCAGCGAGTCCAAATCCAAGTAACCGCCTGTGAAATTAGCTTTTGAGAAATTGAGAAATGAAGGGGATAATTTGAAGGTGACTAACTATAGTGCTACAGATCTGTCCATCTGAGTGACTTCTTATCTTATTCTTGTTCCTCTCTCTCTCTTTCTCTCTCTGCCACACCTGCTCTTGAGCTCAAAGTGATACCTGAGCAGGTGTGCAGCAGTGTTTTGTCGTATCACTACAGCTGTGGATCAGGTAATGCTGGACAGTCTCAGCTTCTGAGGTCCGGTTACACTGAAAGGTCAGGCAGGAGCGCCAAGCACGGAAAGGTCATCAGTCTTTAGGCTGTTCCCTAATTAAACCTCCAGGGCCTATAATCATATACAACAAGGACCTTATGGATCTGTTTCGTTAATAGATTCAAGAACAATTAGTCTTATGATCATACACTCATTTTTAGTTTTTGAAACTTCGTTTTTTGTATTTATATAGGGTGTAAAGTCAAAACAAAGCTTGGGCGTTCAGAGACTGTAATAAATAATAGTAATAAATTATTTATTTATTTATTTTATGTGTGTGTGTGTGCATGCTTAATTTGTATTTTAATAAATAATAAATTTGTAAATTATACAAATTTGTATAATGACATAGGTATTACAATATGTAGGTGTTTTATGAGGACATTTTCAGTGTCCCGTAATTCAAAAGACTTAAAAAACATAATTAATAGTGTTTTTTGGAAAATCTAACAATGCACATAGTTTCCTGTAAGGGGTAGGTTGAGGTGTAGGGTCAGTGTAGGACAATACCACATAGGCTACAGTTTGTACAGAATAAAAACCATTACTCCTTTGGAGAGTCCCCATAAATCCCATAAATCACAAAAACCTATATATATATATATATATATATATATATATATATATATATATTAGAATAGAAAATTAATTTATTTATATATATACATACATTAGATCAGAAAATTTATTTTATATATATATATATATATATATATACATATATATATATATGTATGGCGTATATGGTGTTTGGCATAATCTATCACTGTTCAGTGGTCTGTAAAAATAAGTACGAAGGCTCTATTAATAAAAAATATCCACTTTTTTTACAATTACACAATGTTTAGTGTAAAGGAAGGCATTACAGAAACCCCTTTATCTTAAATAGCTTGCATACATACATAAAGAAATGTTTGGAAACTTTAAATTGTATACTCAAGCGTATCCAACGTATAGTGAGATGACGTTTTTCAAACGTCGTGGTCATTAAATCAACAAATCATTGGATTTGTTCAGGTTGTTCATTAAATGGGTGACACAGTTAACGCTGTTTGTCAAAGATAGTGTCATTACATCAGTCTGAGATAAACTGAGAAGCCTTGTTAGTTTTCCATCGTGCTCTGAGAGCTGTATCTGGTGTCTGGGTGTGTTTTTTACAATCGATGTGTGTCTGAGGTACATGAGATCTTCCGCGTGATTGTGAGACGTGTGCGCGCACCGGCGCGTTCTCGCCAGCAGATGTCGCTAGAGCGTCTGCATGAATCATGACGCATCGTGGCTCGGGCTTTTAAGCAGCTGTTTGTGAGTCAGCGGTCTTGCTGATTGTTACGGGTGAAGTGGGCTCCGTTGCAGTGACGATTCACATGTTTATGTGATAAAGGAACCGGTTTTTGCGCGGTGTATAATCCGGTCCTCCCTCTCTCGCGCGCAGTCACGACTACAGGATAATCTGAGTCACTCAGCAGCCATAGACTGACAGAAACAACACCGTGACCAATGAAAAACCGCACAGACCAAATATACTGTGGCATTTTACTTTCAAAACTTTATTAACTATTGCCTCCAGTGGAAGCACAAGTAACTTTCAGCCCTGAACAACACATGGACCAGTGGTCTGTTAATTGTGTCGTATTAGTAAAATATATTTATCTCTCATAAAAAGGTAGCATGACATGTATATTAGGATATGTCATTGTGAAAAAGAATAAATGTAACCCTGACAAATTAATTATTGTGAGTTAATTCAGCCTTGAAATGTTTTTGATCACATTGCAGTCCATGTTATGTGGGAGTGTTTCTATACAATAAAGGAAGATTGTGTTTTGACTCTAGAATATTAAAAAAATGCTACTTTTAGGGGTGAGATTTGAGCTAGTTTGCTTTATTTTATAAACATGTTCCAATTTAGATAGCTCATTGATTGGTTCAAATTGGATCGTTCTGTAGTGCCTTAGAAAAGGTGTAGAGAAACGTTCCCTCAGTATCTCAGAAAAACTGCTCTGACCTCATACGTGTAGGTTCATGGTCAGGTAGGCAACATGCCCAAGATAAAAAAAGATGAACTAAAGCCTGGAGCTGCCAGCCCACCTGTCCAAAAATAGTCAAGTCCTTACCCGAGGCTTTGCATGCGAGTCAGAATATTTTAGCTTCATTGGACAATAAAGCACATAGGGCATTTGGGATAGTGGTTTTTATACCATAAATATTAAAGAGAATAGGTATTAACACCGTAGAGCCTGATACAGTCAGAAAGGTCTTACTGATTTGAAACAAGTGTTTATCAAACCTATTAAAAATGCATTAGTTTAATTGTCTTTTATGGCTCAGTATGATAATATGGAGCTCATTTCCAAAGAGGAAAAACACCACAGTTTTATTCAGAGGCCTAAACCGAGCCAAAATATACAATTTATTGCAGATGTTGTTATTTATGTGGTCAAATGAAATTCTGATGCTTGGAGATCTTTATTGTCACTCTATATCTCTCAATAACAGTAGATATTAATTTGCTTATTATTAAAAATCTCTGTAGTTTTTATTGTCAGGGGGAAAACATAATACAGTGCTTTATATATATATCAATAATATATACAATTATATTAAATTAAGTATCATCTTGTAATATTAAAACAATATAAAAGTTACCCACAACCTTTTACAATTATACTAAAAAGCTTTTCACTTTTAAAAAAAGTATAAATCATCTTTCAGATGACACTTAACCTATAAAACGCATGCAAATCAGCTCAATTATAATTGGTAATTTAGGGGACGCATTAAGTAAATTGTTTGATCAAGGGACACTTATAATTTTATTTTATTTAAAATTAGTTATTTTTCCATGGGTAGACAGAATTAGAATTCCGACCGACATTACAGGTTGCCGACAGCGGTGACGTCAAACATCACCCATTCACGGCTTGACGTCACCGCCGACATCGCTAACGATTGGCGGATTCTGGAGCGCGTCTTTCTGCAGAAGGACCCCACTTCCGCAACACTCGGTTTATTGCGCTAATCCATCCCTGTATAACGTGCCATTTATTAAGGTTTCTCAAAAATATCTGAAAGACAATAAATGCATAGCTTACATTTAAACCCATATATAAACCCAGCATATCCTAATTCTCCTAGTTTCCAAAGCCACCTGGATTTATTGAGGGGTTCACCTTGGTTTATGTGACGGATTCACGTTGATTTCCTCAGCCCATTCTTCTCTATCTGAATGCATGATAAATATAGCCTAAAGGCTCTACTAATAGCGGACACGAGCGTCGTCGTGATGTCAGTGGATTTTAGGTGCCCCCTCAGGATGCCTGAGTAGTTGCGCTCGCCGCCGCCAATGAGCGTCTCCAGTGTGAATGTCCTTCATTTCTCTGTCTGGCTAGAGAACTTGCCATCACGGACCCGAATCTGGATTTAAATAGGAAAGAAAAGCACCTCTCCGGTTCGCCACTGCCCCTCGATCGCCTGACATTCTGGAGCGTCTAAAACAACTTTAACTGAGCGCGACATGGAGTGCCGAGTGCTGTCGATTCAGAGTCATGTCGTGAGAGGATACGTGGGAAATAAATCTGCATCCTTCCCGTTACAGGTGAGCATCGCTCATCCGAGGCTCGCGACACGATACACTCGTGATTATTGTTATGTTGTGGTGCATGACAGCGTGCTGGCGCTGGAGAAAGGAAAGGTCACATGGTCGATGCATGCTGTTCTTGTGCAATTTAAAATATTTATGTAGTAAACTTCACTTGTGCCAGACTAGACTAATGCATTCCCAGAACTTGGCCTTTTGGTGCTGATCGCAGTCACATGCGATTTAAAACACGTTCCTATTAATAGTAACTTGTTTAATTGATTGTTACAAAAACTTAAAGCTTTGGTTAAGGGGCTGTCAAAACACCGGCACGGTAAACCGCAGCACGGCGGCTTTCGCCGATGCCAGGAGTGAGTGACACTGCCGTTAATCATCTCCAGAAATGATCGGGGTATCATTGAATTTCTGAAAGATCATCTGGCATGAGGGATCGCGCCGCGTCCAAACCATTAAATCTGGCTCATTAGGTTTTGAATGTCTCCAGCTGTCTTCATGCCATCAGAAAGCGGCTGTCTTCTTGTGACTCGAGCCCTTCTTCTGCACGCTCGCGCTGCTGGCGTACGTTTCCCGGAGTGACGTCACAGCCGGGACACTCAATTCCAGCGAAATCGTGACATTTTTCTCCCCAGCCGTGTCTAAAACCCACGCTCGCGCGTCCTGCGTTTTAATGTTTCATCTTTGAAGTTTTGAGTCAGCGTGTTTCAGTGACAGAGTGCTAGATTAACCCTCGTGAACATGTCTTTATTTTGAGATAAAACCCATATCTGTACATGTAAATCATGTAAATTAAAATTGTGTGCGTGTATGTGTGAGTGTGTATATATATATATATTATTTTTTTATTTTGTAGAAAATATTTACATATACGTTTATATATTCATATTCTAAGATTTCATATTATATATATAAATTATGTATATATTTAATATAAATGCATATGTTTGTATATATGAATAATAAATATACACATTATGTAAACAATAATTATTATGGATGCGATTAATTGTTTGACAGACCTAATATGATATTTTATGTACGTATGCATCCGGGTGTGTGTGTGTGTGTGTATTTATATATATATATATAAATACACACACACACACACACACACACACTTAAGCTCTGGAACTTGAAACCAACTATATTTGTGTCATTTAGGAAGCTATTCATTTTAAAAGCATATCACTTAAATGGTATTAATTATATTTATATTTTATTGTATTTATGCTATGGCTTGAACCCAGCAGATAGAAAAGCTGTTAGTTATCCGTAATAACCAGATGAACGCTAACTGAGTATAACTGACCCCAAATGCTACTAATAGTTCTGCTGCAAATCGTAAATGATATTGTCTTTTATTTTCTCTTCAAAAATGATTTCCTTGACATAATCAAACCCAGAGTAGGCCAAAATGATGAAAGTGTTAACTCATTTTCTATATATATATTCTCTATATGCAGAATTTTTTGAGCTCTTTAACCTAAAAAACAACAAATTATGCATATTATCATTTAGAAAGCTAATAGTATATTAATGCATGTGTTATAATTTAGTAAGTATATTATGCATTCTTATTCTGACTATCACAGGTCCGTGTGATAAGTCCACTTAGGCCTTTAATGTAACTGTGCTACTCTCCGAATTAACTTCTTTTCATGTTTGAAATATGTGTGTGTTTTAGGTCTTGGGGTTTGAGGTGGACTCGATCAACTCTGTTCAGTTCTCCAACCACACAGGTAGGCTGACACACACACATTTAGCTGATTTTTGGATAACAGCTTGTCATTGTCATATGAAAGCATTTTAGATAAATATAGTTATGTGGTCTGAAAATCTGCTTCTGTTGTCCACATTTGTAAAATCTGCTAAATGAATAAATGTTAAGGTAAGTCTTTAAAATATTGTGGAAGTGTATTTGTTATTATGATGTCACACACGGGTGATGAGTAGAATTTGTTACTATATGATGTCATAATTAGGGCCAAATGGAATCTTTTTAGAAAATGTGTTAAATAGAACAATAGAAGTTCTTATGTTTATTATTAATAGGTTTTTGTTAGTTTAGGAACGTTATATGTCATATACAGTTATATACCGTCACTGTCAAAATGAACACATTTCAGCCAGTCACAGTATATAAGGATTTGAGGCATTAGGCATGTTTATTTAGATGGTTTTTGAGTTAAGGTCACAGGTTTGTGCTGAGCGCCCAATTACATTTTCATACATAGCGATATATTTTATTTGCAAATGCATTGTGGTGTCCCTGGACCTCTTTCTTCAATTATTTTGACCTGTCTTACTGTCAAGTGGACAGAAACAATGCTTTATTGAAGTGTGTAATGCAGACTGGTAGTTTATTCTGAGCTGTGTGCGAGTCAGAAAGTGCAGTTATGATCAGACCAAGCATCGATCCTTGTACTTCAAGAGAGTAGGAGTATTGTCATCTTTGGGAAGTGCACTTCAGATCTGATCCTGTAAAACATCTCTATTATGTTCTGATTGAGATCTTTTTGCTCAAGAGCAGAACTCTGCTGATTTCTTTTGTACTTGTTTTGTGTTTTACTGCCACTTATGACACAAAAGCTTTTTTTATTAATAGTGTGAGGGGAAAAAACAAGAAAATGTGTCAATGTGATATATGCGTTATATTCCAAGTCTTTTGATGCAGCAAGTTGATCATATTTTCTGGTTCATAAATTGCACTTTCAAGTGGAACCTTTTAAATGAATCCATTTATTGAAATCACAAAATTGGTGTTCGGACTGATCTGGTTCTTACGTTAGGGTTACAAAGAGGTGGAAAACTTAATAAAATCTGGTAAATTTTCAGAAGTTTTCAAAAAAATTTTTGGCTTAATCTATTTATTGAACTTTTAGAATAATAGAAAAATTAAGATTAAGGAAAATAAAACCAAATATTTTTCACAGTCCGACCCGCAACCCATTTAACAAACCAAATAAAACAAAAAACTCAATGCATAAGAATACAGTGTATGTAAATCATGTACAAAATCAGTTAAAATAAATAACAATCACCCAAGTACATTGTACACATTTGGATTAGCAAACACAACCTTGTCAATGAAAATGATGTATACAGTGCACACTTTTTGTCAACATCAAGCCCCAATGATAAGGAGATGCTGATGATTAGATTAACTGACTACAGAAATAATGGTGCCGGGATTCAGAAAATATTCCCTTTATTGTGTACCTATTTTTTTCCTAATAATGAAAGTTTAACATCTCTCAGCCAGTCATTAAAAAAAGGGTTTCACCCATTTCCAACCCAGTTTTTAAATGCAACTCAGAACATTGCTAAGGTAGATCAGTAACTACTTGCATTTTAAATCATGTCACACAAAGCTGTTTTCGTTGCTAAATCCAGTTATTTTAATAGGAATGTGCACAAAGGGGAATTTTGCCTAAGGGTTAATGATTTGCCACAATGACCATCAGAAAGCTGCTTGGCTTGAAAGTGACTTCTGTGTGAGCTGTGCTTTATACATCTTTGCACTATTGACAAAAGTCAACAGACCCTTTTTTGGAAATACTTTGTGCATGATTCACACAGGCTACTTGTGTTATAATAGTGATTTGTATCTTCTCTCTCTCTTAATTGATAACTCGCTATAAATGAAAATCACACTTTTTTTTCTGAACTGTCCCTATATGATACAGTACTAAAAAAAGTTCCCTCTAGTGACCCAGAACTGCTATACACAGGTGTCACATGTTTATTTATCACTGATAAACCCACACACAGTTTCTGGACCAGCTTCTTAATGCATCCCATTTCAAAGCACGTAAGTAGAACAACCCTAACTGGCCTCGGATCAGTGGTCTAAACAACACGTGGCACAACCTGCTGTAGGCTGTTGCCCCGAGACTGGCCTCCCTCTCTGCTTGGATGCTTTGTTCTCCCCGGGGTTGTAACGTTGTCTTTGGTCACTTGAGTTGTGTTTTTTTTAAAAGCATTAAAGCCTATAGATGGAGGGACTCTGACTCGTGCTGCACTGTGGAGAGATTCTCGTCCAGATTTGGTTGTAGTCATGTGTTTTAGGTCGGTAGTCATGGATTTGTTAGAGAATGGGTCTTAAGTTGTCCCAGCAGCAGTGTGGTTTCAGCACATGGCTAAATGAAATCATGAGTAACTGTTGAATGGATGGGCAGTTTAAACGGGTAAATCATGAAAATGAGGCTGAGTAAAGCAATGCTGTGTTTGCTGTCATGTCCTCGATTCTTCTCATTTAGGCTTGTCTCAATGTCCATGATGTCAATCATAAGCTGAAGAGAAATATGGTGCGACTGTAATTCAGAATTTGAGTCGTGTTAGGCCAGAAGCAGTATTATTATTACATTTATAAACTAAAAAATTTTTTAATTTACCTTTACATTTTTTTGGACCATTAATGGCTGATATTGAATATTTCCCTGCTCTATTATGAGCTCTTTTTTTCATTCAAACATTTTTTTCTGTATCATGTTTTAAATTGAATGTCTGTCCATTTTCTGCTGCTCATTATAATGTTGGGATCTGGAGAATTTGCTTATAGTATACAAATTACAAATTATAGCATTACAAATTGCCATTTATTGGTTATTGGCCATAAAATACAGTTTGTAGTCTGTAATATATTTGCTGTGGCTCTTATGCTTACCAATACCAAATCTACATTTATGCAATAAAAAATACAAATATGTTGTAAAATATTAAAATACAAAATAACTAATTTCTTTTTTTTATATATATATATATTTTTTTTCAACTATAGTTAAAAAAAAAAGTCAGGATTTGAAAAATTTTAATTAAATTAAATTAAATATCTAAAAAGTAAAATTTTAAGTCATTTTTGCTTAAAAAAAAGACAAAATAAAACACTTACTGACCCCTAACCTTTGAATGGTAGTAATTATTGGTATATCACTGTTGATGCATCCTTACATTTTGTTTTTTGCAAGTTAGTTTACTTGTTGGTTTATAAATCAAGTGTCTTATAATAATTACATCTCAATAAGTGCAATAATTACTAGTCTCCATTGACCTGTTAATGGGCCATTTCTAGTTAATGTACAAACATTTAAGTTTCTGAAACATCAGACTGAGCACTTATTTTTCTTCCAGCCACGTTTAGAATAAATTTCATACTCAAGACACAGCATGTGGTAGTCATGATAAGTAATAGTCATTATTATTCTGTTAACATTTATTTTGGTAATCAGCATCTAAAAGTACCCGCTGCCCGTAGATGTAACCGCAAGGTGGACTTCATTGTTTGACCTTGGAAAGAAATGTACAGACATTCATCTCAGTTCACGACATCAGTGGGCACTGCAAAGCCTTATGGGTAGAAACAGCATGTACCTGATCACACAGCAGCTTCTGCATGAAACGTGTGGGTGAAGTGACTAGGATTAGAGGTTTGAGGCTGCAGAGAAATGATGACGTAAGACACCCGTCTTATCACAGATTCCCCTTTGCAGTCATCTTCTCCCCAAAACACACACTCGCACACCAAGGCTACAATGATGCGTCTTTTTCATCCAGCCCCTCAGGCTTTCCTCAGTCCTGTTTCTTAGCAACAAGAAGCATACCATGTGACCAGCTCGGTGACTTACCTGAATGGTGACATCACAGCTCAGCAGCAACAGCACTGAGACGGCGGCGCTTCTGTCCGTGTGAGAGCAGGTGCAGGAAGTGTCATGTGACCGAACCAGGTCTTCGTGCTCGTAGCGTCAGCGGATGCTCTGAATGACTTCTGTGTGATCTGTCTTTATTCAGGGTACTCTCACTGGAAGGGGCAGGTCTTGACTGCAGATGAGCTTCATGTCCTGTATGAAGGGATCAAACTCAACAATGTCAACCACTACGACTATGTACTTACAGGTCAGTTCTTTGACTGCCCAGCACAACTCTGTCTGACCACTTTTTTATGTAATAACAAGTTTTATTCACACATCATGTCTCATATTTCATCTAAAGCATTGTAACCAGGTACACTGACTTATCTGTATTAGTTTCAAAATAGTTTTATGTTTATGTAATGTCTTTCAAAATATTGGGTGATCAGAAATACTGCTGAACGGTAATAATGTGAAATATGATTACTATTAAATCTGTTTTATTTTAAAGTATTATAAAAGGTAATGTATTCCTATAATGCAAAACTAATATTTAGCATAATTTCTCAAGTTCTTCATGATCCTTCAGAAATCATTCTAATATGCTGATTTGATACTTTAAGGTCAGGAACAAGATTAAATGAATAAAAGCTAGATCTAAAAATATAAAATGAATGTCAGATTTGATCAAATTAGATTTGATTAAAAATTAATTTGGTGTAAAAAGCATCAGTCATTGATCAGGAGCGAAATAGCTTTGGCAAGTGCCCCTTTTTCTTAGAAAATGTAATAGTCTTAGTTGATTTGTTTGTCGTGTGTATCCAGTAGGTTCGTGTTGTATTGTGGAAGTGAATGCATCTGTCTTTCTCTCGAACAACGCTGCTAATCAGCACCGGGGGAGCACAGAGGACACATGATCATAGAGCTGCAGGTCTCACACGAGCAGCGCAGACTGAGATGGTGTGCTCTATTGAATGTGTTAGCGAGCGAGAAGTCTCTGGTGCATGGGCTCTCCTTTACCGTCACCTTGAGAGGAAAGCACAGAACGAACGGGTAAAGAGGAAAAGGAGAAGTCTAGCAGAGATGTAGTCCTGTACACAAGCTTTCACACAATTTTAAACCGTAAAAATGTGCTTAGCTAAACATCAATAGGACATGAGAATAAATCAATAAAGACAAATGTGTATGTGTGGGGTTATTTTATTTTCAACGTAAATAGCTTTATTTTTTCATTGCTGTAGTTCTGTGGTTTATTGAGTGTGAATCTGCATATTAGAGTGATTTCTGAAGGATCGTGTGACATTGGAGATGGGAGAAAAATTCACAGGAACATTAAAA
This sequence comes from Enteromius viviparus, assembly GCA_032353835.1. Taxonomy (NCBI): domain Eukaryota; kingdom Metazoa; phylum Chordata; class Actinopteri; order Cypriniformes; family Cyprinidae; genus Enteromius; species Enteromius viviparus. The sequence continues at coordinate 1,656,603 of JAUCNO010000001.1, read as the reverse complement.
TGAGATGAAGTGTCCATATTATGGGTTGTTGGGTTCATATTTTGGTTTTGAGTGTCCCACACAACAGGCTGACACACATGCAAAGTCAAAAAACACTGTCTTTGTCTTATTATTAGGGCTGCACGATTATGAGAAAAAGCATAATTGTCGATTATTCCCTTGAAACTGTAATTATTACAATTATTAATTATGATCATCACAATTTACATTGAGTGATGTTTGTACCACTGCTTGAAGTAACTGCATGCCATACTTTTAGATGAAAAAAACAACTGAAAAACGCATCACTTTTCTGTAGTATTAAGCCTAAAATGTGAACCATACAGCGGACTGGTTTCGTCTTTAAATAGAAAAGTGAAAATACCCATAAAATTATAATGCTATACTAAAACTATATACTTAAAACAATGCAAAAACCCTTAAGGTAACATGTAAAAAGAAAACACATTTTAAGCGCACAGAATAACAGGTGGATTTTAAATGATTAATTACCGATTATGAATGATTATGTAATTGCGGCATCTGTCATTATAATTGTGATTAGAAATTTAATTATTTGTCCAGCCCTAGCTATATTATGCATTTATTTTTACCTTATTTCCTCCACGACTCCCAAACGATTAATTTTACCAAACCCCTCATTTGCATGATGCTAATATGACGATTGGTCATTGGTCTCGTTTTCATCTCCTCAAGTCTATAATGCCTGATAAAGCGGTGTTTGTGAGTGCAGTGCTGCTCTATTTTAATCGCTTCAAAAGTGGAGAATAATGAATCGCCATTTGCATTCAGACTAACGTAAAAAGACCAACGAGTAGGCGGGAAATATGCTAATTTCATGTTGACGTCAAAATGAAAGGCTTCAGAATCTACTCTTTCTTTTGAGAGACGATAACTGTTACACTCTACATGAAAGCTCATTTTCAAAAATCTATAATAAGGGTACTTTAAAATAATCTCCGTCAGCTGTTTTCAAAAGGAACGCCAGCTTATACACAGAGCCGTAGATCACTTAGAAGCTGCGCGTTAGTTTCGCGGGTGAGTCAATGGCGCGGTCTCTCGGTGATCTACGGCTCTGTGTACAAGCTGGCGCTCTTTTTGAAGACAGCTGACGGAGATTTAGCGCCAATCAAAGAACCGCGCATAATATATCGTTCGATATATATCACCCAGCCCTTCATGACATCATGAAAAGCAAATAAAGGTCAGATGAGTCATATATAGGAGTTATGTACCTGACTCGAGAGACAGAGCAGCCAGCTGGAGAGTGGCCCTGGAAGTTTCAGAGCTGTTCCAGTCCAAACTCATTTGACTATTTATGTCACTTCCTTTGATACTGTGCATGCTTTGTGTTTGAGTTCCAACTAAGTCTATCAGTTTAATAAATACACACATAACAAGGTGTCTTTTGTGGTGTTCAGATTCTTGTCAGACTTGCAACTTTCAGCCCACTGTAGTAATAACCACTGTTAGCCTGTACTGTTTTTCGCCCATTTTTGTATCCACCTTAAATGTAAAAATTCTCAGATCAACCTGCCAGGCTTTGTGCTGAGTGGTCAATATATTTCAGTACATGGCTGTTTAGAAGAAAGTATTGATCACAGCTCTGCTCTCTTAATTTCTGCAGGTTACACTAGAGATACATCGTTTCTGGAGATGGTGGTTGATATTGTTCAAGAGCTGAAGAGGGCCAATCCTAACCTTGTATATGGTGAGTGTTTTTCAGTCTCTTTCATGCTATCATGAGCAAAGCTGTGTAGATTTCCTATGTTATAAATTGTTTTTACAAGCATGTTGTTTATACAATACTGTTAAAAAGTTGGCGGTCGTTTTTTTCATCACATTACAGTGATTTCTGAAGCATCATGTGAGCCTGAAGACAAAAGTAGTGATGCTGAAAAGTCTGCTTTGAATCACAGGAATAAATTACATATTTAAATACATTCAAATAACCAGACCTTTGAATGCTAGTATACATTAATCTTGTGCATTAAAGTATAACTTGTTTTACTCTGTTTTTCTCAGTTTGTGACCCTGTCTTAGGTGACCATGGTTCAATGGTGAGTTTACTTGTGTTCTTGTTCCTTTCATTCTGATTTTTTTTAATCTTCTGTCCCATTCTGTTCACTATACAAGAAACAGAATTTGGAAAATGGTACCTTTATTTCTCATGGTGCTCTTTGTTTATGCAGTATGTTCCTCAGAATCTCCATCCCGTGTACAAGAATAAAGTGGTGCCTGTGGCCGATATCATCACGCCCAACCAGTTTGAGGCAGAGTGCGTAGAGTACCTCCTCTTTAGAGCTTTGTGTGTGTTATTTTGTGATTGGATGTTTCTGTGCTGCAAATGTAAAACCCTCTAGCCCCTCACCTGCTGACAGAAGAGTGATATTGTAGTTCCCTCTAGTGGTCAGCTGATGAATCTTAGTGTCTAACAGCTGTTCACATCACACTGCTGTACCATCAACTCTTCCTTGTTCTTTATTTCAGGTTGTTGACGGGGAAGAATATCAGCACGGAGAAAGATGCTGTTGAGGTGAGTTAAAATACATATATGAGAAATAGCCGTTAAAAATGGCCCTGAAATGTTATTATTGTTGTTGTTGTTAAAAAATGCATTACCTTATTATATATATTGTATTTATTTAATTGTATGTTATTTCTTACTATATTATATCATATTATTATTATTAATGTTATTGTCATCTTATATTAAATTAGTAATAAGATAAATATTGCTAATAATAATTATTTATTATTATTAATTATTATTATTGTTGTTAATTAGTTTTGTCTTATAAATTATTAATTTCTTATATATTATTTATTATTGTATTATTTATATAGTACTATTATTGTAAGTATCTAATATTAAATTAGTGATAGTAAAAATAATTTTACAACTAATAATACTAAGTATTGTTGTGATTATTTAATATTAAAATAGTAATAGAAAAAATCTTACATTAATAATAATAATAATAATAATAATAATAATAATTATTATTATTAATTATAAATGTTATTACCAATGAGAGCCATAAAAATTAACATTAATGTTCTACGTATCTACATATCTTATATTGATATATTATTATATATATTATGTTTTAATATTATTGTAATGTAAATAATATAAATTAAAGTTTTTATTTATATTATTAATGATAATAATAAGAAATATAAGAATAATAATGAAAAGTATTATTTTAAAGTTGTTCTTATCTCATTATGTAATAATAATAAAAATAATATACTAAAAGATAATCGGTTATATATACTAAAGTAATAGGTAGTAGTAGTGTAATATTATTTTATCTACTATTATTATTATTAATGTTATGGGAATTGTTGTTGTTATTATTTTCATTATGATTATTATTACATTATGTTTTTTTGTGAACCCTTTAAAGACGGTTGTCTGTATTTTTGGAAACAAAGCACATTGCTGGTCACATGATACTGGCACCTGATCGAGGTCTCTGACTCTGTGTGTGTTGTGTGTTCAGGTGATGGACCTGCTGCATAAGATGGGACCAGACACGGTGGTCATCACCAGCTCTGATCTGCCCCCTCGTCTCGGAGACAGATTCCTGGTGTCTTTTGGCAGTCAGCGCATTTGTAAGTGTGTGTGTGTGCGCTTCCTGTGCAACTCAAAACTTTGAATTTAAAAACATGTCAAACTGCTGAACAGTTGAAGATAATATCACCGTGTCTGCAGATTTGACCAATGACAAAATTACGAGAGCTTACTGGAATGCATATGAATTCACATATTTTAAGCTAATGTTTGTTTTAAACCGCCTACATGAGGTTGCGTAGCCTAGTGGCTAAAGATCAGGGCTGGACGGGGTCTTGTGAAGAATAAAATAAGCTTGTTTGCGCAGTGATGCCTGACGGTACAAGGACGACCCAGCGGATCCGAATAGAGGTGCCGAAGGTGGATGCTGTGTTTGTGGGGACCGGAGATCTGTTTGCTGCTATGCTGCTGGCCTGGACTCATCATTACCCAACAGACCTGAAGGTACATCATCTATTAAATCAGTGTTCATGCGGCGTAGTACGAAAATGCTGATCATGTCTTTTTCTCTCTGTTATCCTGTTCTTCGCAGACGGCATGTGAGAAGACCTTCTCTGTTATGCACCATGTCATTCAGCGGACTATATCTTATGCTCATGGTAAATATTACAAATATTATAAAAGATGAAACAATATAAACATTAACAAATTAAAAACGTGGCATGAGGCCAATTTTGATTTATTCTGTAATTCTGATTTTTATTTGTCTTTTTTTTTTGTAAAGACATTTTTTTTATTAAGCAAGGATGGATTAAATTGATAAAAAGTGACAGTAACAAAAAATTATATTTGAAGTAAATGCTGTTTTTTTTAACTTTTTATTAGTTTGTGCGTGTGTATTTATTTATACATATATACAGTACTGTGTGAAAGTCTATATACATATATATATATATATATATATATATACATGCACATACATTTTTAAGATTTTTTTTTGTTTATATACTTAAAATATTTATATGAATTGTAAATATTTTCAGAATATATGCTATATGTATGTGTCTTTATATACATAATAAATATACACAGCATACACATATTATGTAAACTAAAACTTTTATTTTGGATGCGTATAATTGTTTGACAGCACTAATATATATTAGTTTCCACAAAAGTATTAAGCACTATTTTCGACATTGAACACTCACAAGTGTATAATCAATATTAAATGATTACTGAAGGATCATGTGACACTAAAGACTTTTTTTATATATTAAAATAGAAAAAGGTTATTTTAGATTGTAATAACATTGTTACAATATTTTACTGTATATTTAATTTTAAAAAATCCCGGTTTTGGTAAAAATGAGAGACTTCTTTCTAAAACATTAAAAGATCTTCCCGACCCCAAACTGTAAGCAGTGGTGTAAATGAAAGATCTGTCTCTTTCTGGTTTATTTTCAGAGATGGCAGGTCCTGGTAGAAGACCCAGCCCGGCCCAGCTGGAGTTACGGATGGTCCAGAGTAAAGCTGATATAGAGGACCCAGCCATAGTCATGGAGGCCACTGTTCTATAGAGCCGCCACACGCCACATCTCATCCACATCACACCCTCCGCTCACAACTGCACAATGTATAGATGTTGTACATTTTGATATGTAATGTGACATTGCCTTAGAATCTCAGCCAGAGCACAACAGTTCCATTTCAAGAGATTCAGCAGGGTTCAGGCAAACAAGCTGAGCGAGAGAGCCCTCGCACTCCGAGAGAGAAAAGAGAAGGCAAGAGGAGACTGGGAGAGATGATCAGCCTCTCTCGTTCACACTATTCTGTGCATCTTCACCATCTCTGTCTCTCTCTCTCTTTCTCTCGAAGCTCCTCAAGAACTCCGGTTCGTCCTGCACATAAAGCCCAGTCACTGACATTTCCAGACCAGGTCAGTTATGTAACTAAACTGCCATTAATCTAGTGAGGACCAAAACGAAATATTAAAAAAGCGACATTAATATTAGGTGTGATGCTTTTTAGCTCTATGATTTTGAGTCAGAGCAGTTCAGCAACAAAACCTAGACAGCTGAGACTCACAAAAACTGTCAAGAAGTGCTTAAGTCATATTTCAGCCCAGAATCAAAAGATCAAAACAAGATTTTTATTGCATATAGGAAAAAGAAGGATATTATTAGAACCATTAAGAGTTATGCTGTTGTTTTTTTTACTGTATTCTTTTCCCCAGTTCTCCGTTGCTCACTATAATGTAAAAAAAATCATCTTGATATCTTATTTTTTCATTATAAAAGTATATAAAATTTTAACTATATATTAGCGCTGACGGTTACATTTTTTTATACATATACTAACTATTATTTTGAATGTGATTAATCAAAATTCATCTATTCGACAGCCGTAGTATGTATATTCTTTCCTATTTATTGTTACTTTGTACATAAATTGATTTCCAAATTATTGCCACCAGACAGTGTTTTTAAAAACTGTATCATAGTTAATTAGATTTTTTATTTAAATTTTTTTCAGTAATGAAATGCGATAATTTGTCACAATGCAAACAATGTTGGTCCTAAACATAGATTTTCTTCATCCAAAATATAATTCTCTCTTTATCTGTAGATTTGGGAGTTTAGTTTGGCTTTGACTATTCTTTGTGAGATTTACCCAGAAAGCTTTGCTCTCTGCTTCTTTATAAGATACCTGGAAAAGATATGTTGCAGCCAACCTCAAAATGAATAAGTACATTGTTAAATGTGTATTACAGACCCAAAGCACTCATTTGTGTGAGAGTCCGACCAAAACGTGTATTTTATCCTTTCTTTTTTGTGACTATATTCTTCCAAAAAGGGAGATTTTATTGAAGAGATGCGCTGCTGTATTTTGTGACTTGTTGATGTTTTTGGTGAGATATACTGTATTAATGTTTGGCCTTGCTCGCGTGTATATGATTTAATTCTCGTTCCATTGATCTCATTTTTACATCGAGCATTTATAAATGCGGAAGTTGGAGCATTTCACTCTGTGTGTGTTTGTCAATGTAACTACTAACATAATCATCTCATTTGCTTTCAACTGATTGTATTTGCATCGATAATCTACTTGTTTGTACAAGCAGAAGAAACTTTAAAAGTAGTTTTAACTTTTTATTTGATAGTATTTTCATATCTTAAAAGACTTGTATGAAGTCTGAAGTACTGGGGGAACGTCTTAAAATGCCTTGATTAACATTAGTTGTGTATGTGTGCTAGTCTGGGGACCTGCGCCTGCTTCTCTCTCACGGTGTCAGAGAACATGGTGCCTTCTGGTTACAATGCTGTGAAAGATAATAAAAGGCAGATGAGTTATATATTTCATCAGACTTGCTCTCCTTTGTTCATTTCATAAGGAGATTGATTCGGGCATCTTCCTTTTGTGTCGTGTGTCTGTTTATATCATTGTTTGATCCATTTCTCATGACGTTCCGCAGTTATATGTGGATTTGTCAAGTATTGTTTTTGACACCTAACTAATGCTCTTCCAAAACTAGTCACATTTCTTTTAGCCATCATTTCATCTTTTGATCATTTTTTTGAGTTGCATTTTTATATAAACGCTCAGAAACCGTGAGTGGATCTCACGAAAACATATCCATGTCACATTTAACTCCAAAATCAAAAGAAAAAAAGGAGAGGGAAGATGACGGAAATACAGAAAAGTTGCTTGAAGAAACAAAGCCTATTTTAGGATCAGTATTTTTTCCCAGATTAGTTACATTGTTTTTTTTTTTTTATGCAAAGTTTTTTTTGTCCATCTACGCACATTTTGTTGTAACACAATAATTGTTTGCATTTAAATGAGCATTTATTGGTTATGCAGAAAAGCAAGCAAGTGTAAGTGGAATTATTATAATTATGAATTATCTTTTTTTATACATTACAGTATTGATATATTAAATTAAATTATAAAAAGATTTAATTATTTAAAAAATAATGGTTGTTAAACGGCTAAATTCAGACAGCATTTGCTCAAAAAATTAATTTAATCCGGTTATACTTTATGTTAGCTGTGACTTTTATAGAGACTTTTTTTTATATAAAATGAATTACATTAATTATTTTTATTTTGGGGGAAAATATGACTGAGGCATGTTCTTTCTTGAGAACCATCCCTTATTACAACCATTAGCTTCCCATCTTATTTTCCTTAAAAAAAAAAAAAAGATGGCCATGTGCAGGACTAATCAGGGGTCTGCATTGCTCTGAGGGGCATGCGCTTCAGCTTTTCATTAGTTACCAAGCTGTTAACTAACTTCTTATGTGTAGTTGTACATTGTATACATGTATGTGTGAATGACTGATGGATGGTTCTTCTGTGAGTGTGTGAATTTGTGTTCTCTGAAGGAATATGAGGGTGTGAAGGGGGGGGGGGGAAAGTAAAATAAGCAAAGCCAAGTCTAGCCTTTATGAATAAAGAAAGTGAGCTTGTATACAGATGATCATTACATCACTGTTTCTAAATGAACTGTACTTGAACCATTTGTTAATGTGAGCTAAACCGGTTTAGTTTAGGGCAAAATAGCCACTTCTTCGGGGAGATGCCTTGGTATATTTAAACCAACTGTATGTAAGATTTTACGAATTCCCGCGAAAAGGGCGGATTGCTTTACGGCAGCAATAAAGTGTGTGTACACCGGGTCTGAGAATGAAGCTGTCGCGACTTTGATCGCCCCCAGGTGACTGGCTGCAGCATAGGTCATAATAACCGTTACCCTCTCCATGTAATCTAATGGGACGCGAGACGAACTAATTAAATATATTACACTTCAACTTTTTTTTTTGTTTGTTTTTACAAAGGCAGTTTCCGTCATTGTAGGTAGTAATTATCATGCCGGTGTGTGTTCAAGTGTTCGTTTTTCTAAAAAGTTTACTTTAAACTAGTTATTTTATGCTATAAAAACAGGGTGTGGTGTCATGATTGTGAGCTTGTGATTGGGTGTGCAGAAGTTTGGGGCGGGACTTTGATTCCGCGGCTCCACCTCACGATCTCTACCTTTGGCTCCAAATGACGTAATTTTCGCAAGATGTCAGCGGCCATACTGAACGTGTTTTGGCTTCAATTTCTATAGTGGAAGTAGCATCTTTTTTACAGTCTGTGGTGTACACAGTGATATATTTACGACAGTGAATTACACTTATTAAACTGTAGGGGGCACCAAAGTTGCAAAAACGACAAAACTTCATACAGTTGCTTTAAATATATCAACATCCCGCTAACAATGATTAATTAAACAACGAGTGTGTCCTAATATAAGAAACCCTGACAGGAAAAGGGTAAAGGAAGATGCGTCTCACTCTGTTAGTGGGCGGCCAAATATTCTTTATCGCAGGAATGTCTAAGGCATTCCCTGAAGGAAGTGTGGTCAAGAAACTTTTGGGATGAACTATATTTTTGTTCGTTCTGTATACATAATGTTTGTAAATTGTATATCAGTCTGTGGAAATTACGTGCTGTCTATTGTAAGACTGTGGATCAAAAATGACCAAATGACGCTGACCTCCTTCTAGTGGATGGAGCTTTTATCGTCTGAGAAAAACTATTCCACTAACATTACGTAGGCCATAAACTAAACGATCTTTAGTATACTAGGTCCCCTAATGCCGTTCTTTTTTTAATCTGATGTCCTGACTCCATATGAAACGGTTTAATCGCTTGGACCTATTTGTCAACAATGTGTAGTCGTCATCTGTAGTTCTCAGAGTTTTGTATAGTTAGCTGCCTTCCATTACAAGGCATTGAACGCCTTACAACATGTACAAAAGCATTTCAGGCCTACTAGTGCTGAAAAAAATTATAATAAAAAAATACAGCTATTCTTCACGTTAGTTGCGACTTCCATAACTGACTCTTGAAGTAAGTGTAGGTTTAAATTTTTTTTTTTTTTTATGGTAACATTTCATTTTCACGTTATCAGACTGAGATGTGAAACACAATAGTTTCCAAGGACGAAACATCTTTTGGAAAAGATGGGATATGACAGAAATGAGTCATTGTGTCTTGGTCTCTCAGTGTGAATCTTTATTTCATCTGTAAAATGAGTGTTTAAAACCACTGTGCTTGCTGTAATGTACTCTTGTCCACAACAGTACTGTTTAATAGAAGATTCTACGGCAAGAGTACATGAGAATACACTTGAAAATGTGTCCAACGCCAAATATGAATTTCAGTGACATCATAACGGGCAGGATTACATGTTGCCAGGGCAACAATCGGAGGCATCGTTCTACTTCTCTGTAAATATGTCTCTCTCTTAACCGTTCTAATAGTGACATGTGCTTCACGATTCATTTTGATTCCCTCTCTGTTGACATGGTTGGTATCAGACTTCATTTTTGTTCGTTTTTCTTTCTTTGGTTTTCTGTTCTGAATGGGGTCAGAAAAGACAATAAAAAAATAAATGTTTGGTAAAGTTTTTAGTGCTTTGTTTTCATATTCTGAATATTTTATAATATGTAACAATAAAGATTGTAGTGTACAAATCCACATTTATAATGTATGTATGTTATAATGCAATAAAGAAAAACAAAGTATTATATTATATGTTGTGAGTGTGTTCCTTAGGGTGTTTAAAAAAGCTTTTCACCATTTCTAATGTGTCAGGTTAAGACTGCTTGCTCAAAATATTTGTAAGAAGAGGCAATCCAGCAAAAATCCATACTAAAATATATCCATACTAAAAATTCAAAGCTCAGATGCCGCTTTTGTTTTTTCAGTGGCCTTAAAGGTGATTTCTGAGAAACGCTTTTGAAAGTGGATTGGACTGAGCACCAAAACACATTGGCAATCACTGGTAAGGGGCGTGTACATACACGTTTCTGCAGAGCAACAGTGGGCGTTTCTCAATTTCTGGGCGTTTTCAAACTGTTGAGGGTTTCTCGATCATACAAACAAAATAGGTGTGTTCGAGATGCACTACACTAGACTGCCACCAGCTGGCGATAGCCAAGTAAAGGTCTCTGCAGCAACTGTAATGGGAGTTACCACAACGGGGCGTTTTTACACCATGTTACTTATTGGCCGACGTCATAGTGAGGGTAGGTTTAGGGGTAGGGTTAGGTCAGGGGGATCATTTTGAGAAACACCCAGCGGTTTGAAAATGCCCAGAAATTAAGAAACGCCCACATTTGCTCTGCAGAGACCTCAATCTTGCGAGAGCAGCCCCTTGCAGTCGGGGGAGGAGTAAAGTGACACTTGCAGGTTTCCGTAGTGTGCTGAATCAACGTCATTAACTCTTATACAATAAGAATACATTTAAACATTGAGTCGTGGTCTAGGGGTTTGATGACAGCGTCAGCACAAGGGCGACCCGTGCACGTTCACTTCCTGTGTCCATCGGAATGTTTTTTTTTTTTTTGCTTATATAACAAGTAAAATAATTATTTTGGGCAACCACCGTTACACCCCATTACGTTACATTTTTGTTTGAGCCTTACCGTTTTTACAGTTTTTCGTTGCTATCAATTAAGTTACGTATATCCATAATCTAATCCGTTTTTACATCACTAACATGGCCAATCATGGCTGTGCTCTTAGATTTCTTTGCTAATGGAAGCTTTCTGTACCAGGGATGCAGAGTAAGTAAGGCCACTGTATGCACTGTATGTAGCCTATTTAAAAAATAAAAAATAAAAAAAACTTGACATGCTCAAACCTTACCTGATTGAATTATATTTTTATATTTCATTTACAGCTGCTGCCATGATCTTTTAATACCTGCAGGATTGCACCTACATGACAATTAGAAATAGATTCAATAACATAGTTTTACATTTTACCTTTGATATTACTGCAAAAAATAATATTAGCTTAAATAATATTAATATTACCTTCAAATAATTAGCTCACTGACCTTCAACAGGGACATGTACTGTAACTAGATTGTGAGAAAATCAATAAACGTCAAACATTACATTACTTATTTTTTATTATTATTAAATATATGCTCATATTTGCTGTAACTTTGCATGAGCACATTAAGCTGGAGAAAAAAATGCCAACCTTTTTTTTCAGATGTTTCCATGCCCATGTTGACTCATAATATCTGTGCTTTAATTATAATGGCTTTTTAGACACGCTTAACTCTGAGTTACTTAACTCTGGGTTGGTCAACTCAGAGTTCAAGTTTAAACTCAGAGTTGTTTGAACCTCCTTTCTGAAACAGGCCCCTGACCTATCCCTACCCCAAAACCTACCCTTATGACGTCAGCCAATCAGGTGACATGTGACAAAACGGTCTGATTTGGTAACTCCCATAACAAAATTGCTGCAGAGACCTATTTGGATGGAGGAGTTACCAGTGTGTATTGCCGATTTGTTAATTTGGGGCGGAGCTATCAGTATAGGGGTGTGTCCATTTTATAGGGGCGTGTTTGTTGTGGTAATATCGGATATCAGATATTAATATGATGTCTCAGAAACTGCTTACTGTTGGTTGCCACCTGCCGTTAAAAACCAAGAAGAACCGCTTATTGCACGTTTAAACGTTGTCGTTGCCATAACAGTGTACATACTTAATTAATCCATGTCTAAATTTACAATTTCACACTTTGCTATTAACATATATATATATATATATATATATATATATATATGATCTCAGTGCCAATGCATTTTTAATTTTATTCAAGGTAAAATTCAACGTTTGCGTTGTCTTTGAGTTAAAGTTCTTTTTAAAGAAAACTAACTGAAAGTCTAAAACAATTACAAATATGGTACATTTTCCAGATTGACTTTATCTGTAAGGTCAGCGTCTTGCAACAGTTTGAGGGGAGCGGTGGAACTACAAAACGCCATTGTTTCCAGTCGAAGAGGGGAGCTAATCGGACAGGAAGTCCCACGACTAGATGCAATGTGTATGTGCTGTGCGTGGATGGATAACGACACATCTGAGCATCAGCCTAGAGGCTTAGATACCAGTTTCCGACAGCGTTATCATATCGCATCGCATTAAACGGAAAAGCACGAATCCTCCCCGCAGATGACATTTAAGCAGGTAACGCTAATACACGCGCACGCAACGTACCGCCGCGCGCTCTAGATGATGACTACACGCTTAACCCGATTAATAAAGCTGTTATTAACGTTGACAGGCGGTTACATGCTTCCATCGCATGACCCTGTGTATTTTAATATTTTGCGTTTGTATTTTTAAAATGCATAAGTGGTATTGTGCACGGGCTCGAGGTTTTCCCGGTACTGCAGTGGCCGGTTTATAGGCACGGCGTGCTGTTTAGGGCACTTCACAAAGCTCACTGCTTAGTAACCAATGCAAGGCAATTTGACAGCGCACGGGGCACCCGTTTAAGCTAGGCTTTTGCCTCTATTTGCATGAGTTGATATTTATCGTGTTCATTCAGGACTCGTTTGCATACGAGTGGCTTTCGGATCGCTGAAGATAAGTGGTGTTTATGACTCGGTTGCTGTGTGTCATTCTCGACCTGCGCGCGCGTCATTGTCGTGCGATTATCGGGGTTACTGGAGTTCAGATGCAGCGCAGGGCTGTTGCCTTCAGTTTAGGTGATGACTGGGTTTTACTTATGCACTGTATTCACATTAGTCATGTTATTATATAATTTCATAGCGTATTGTAACTGCATTTGGGTATTTAATGTTACATTGTCCCCGTTATAAGTGATTATTTACATTTACAAGGATTTTATTACTTTTATTTATTTTTATATATATAATTTTAATTCAGATCCGGTTGAGTTACGTTAATAATTCCCAAAGCTTGAATTACGGGACTGATTACTAAAATGCTTTCTCAAATGCATCCGCTGTGATGGCATACAACCAGTATTAATCATGCTATTTTTGCCACAGGCTACTGCAGGAATTATAAGAGTAATATGATATTCCATCCATATTCAGCTAGTCTTTTCAGTCCAAACAAATAAAGGTGCGGCCATGTTTCTGCCAAATTTGAAACCAGAAGTAGGTCTGATTGGCAGGTTTGTTTGACCAGCTTGAACGTGTTGCGTGGATCCCTATTAAAATGACTGGATTTTTACAGATGTAAAATCTCTGAACAATGGTTAATGTGACTGTATGTGAGCCCATAATGCATAACTTTTAAAGTCGCTGAGTAGCTGTTCCTTTCACACTACAAAGCTTTCTGTCATATCACACTACAGCACTTGGATCACAGACAGATCTACTATATTACCAGCCATATATCTTTTGAGCTTCAGTGATGCGTCAGCACTTATCCTAAATCGTTTCTTCACTTAGTGAGCAGCACTGATTTACTTCCAGTTTCAGGCTTTTGTCAGTGGTCTTCATTAACAGTAGGGTAATGATCAAGTACGGGTAGCATTATGAACTGGCTTGTTTTGTTTTATAGTGTATCAAAATCACGTATGCATTGCATACCAAGACATTTATCAGGTCTGATTCAAACTAGCTTCATAAAATGTATATCTGCATGTACGAATGAATAAAATTGTACCTCTTTTTTGTATTTTGATTTCCATATTGTTAGGGCCAGTGAATTAATGGGTTGCAAAAGCTAGATTTTGGTAATGGAACCATTTTTCACAGCTTTGTATCTTTTTACTAAGTGCAATTCATTTATACTTGCATATAAACCTGTCATTCTTTGCCAGCCATATGGCGCATGCACAATATTTTGTAATCCTCTTTCATTAGAGCAATAATGAATGGGCCCAGAATGAAAATGTTATTGGATCAGTTATGCACTGATGCTCATTCGGATGTTTTAATAAGATATATTGTTTTATGTTGTAGTATATTAATGACACTGCCTTGTTAGAGCGTTGGACGCAACCTTTTAAATCTTACCTTTAATCTGATCCAGCTTCTTAATGAAACCTAACACTATCGCTTTGCACCTGCGGTAGATAACAGCAACCCCATCTTGATTGGGGGCATGTAGTCACATTGTTGTTGGGCAACTTCGTTTTTCGCGATTAGAATATGGGTCAGAGGTTTTTAGCAGTGACGCCTTGGCATTATCCTCTTAACATCTCTCTGCTTCCTTCACACAGCAAACAGCATTTATCTTCTGTTTTGTGACTGACATAATGACTTGGATTTAGTTTGTTTCAACCACAGGAGGTTGTTATTGTTTTAATGGCTGCTTATCTGTTTCAGGTTATTCAGTACTGGCAGGTTTAAAATATGAGGGAGATGGTGTCCTTTTAAAGATTATTTGTAATATTATGTCTATATCAGGAGAAGTAACAGACTTGGAAATCTCCTTACCACAGCAACTCATTTGAACAGATCTGGGTTTCGTCCAAATGTTGTTGAATTGCTGCTGCATTGACCACAATGTTGGAAAGGCAAGAGCTGAGGTTGTTAAAGTGCTGTGAGTTGAGGCCAGGAGGGAAGGAAAAGCACAGTAAGTTGTGCAGCACAGTAAAAATTGGATTGTGCAGTACTATTCAGTTGAGTTCACTTCCAACACAAGTTTTGTGTTTCATTGTTGTTCTACTAACAAAGCAAGAGAAGTCACATCTATTTCTCGAGATTGGTGTTGCGTGTTAGCAGTCTGGTTATTCGGTGTCACCCGAAACTTGTATGAATAAAAGATTATACATGGATGCCCTAATTGGCCACTCTTGTAATTTCATCACATTACTTTATTGGTAAAACACAATTGAATGAATGTTGGTTACTTATATCTGATAAATAGAGCATAACATTATTTTTTTTTGCATTAAATGTTCTCAGTAGAATGGTTTGTGTGTGAGACCCCTGGACTAAAAACACTGGCTCACTGAGAATTATTGACCCGTAAGTCCCTCGTAATGATGATTAAGTTCAGTCTGGCAATGCTGGAGCCTTAACCATAGCGCAAGCCCTTTCTGTTGTTAATGGTCATCTTTTGTAAGCATTTTTGATGAGTCTGTAGAATTTGCTAAGACACGGTAGCAAAGACAACTGACTTTTTCCATGATGTATGAGTAAAAAGTGCAGTTCAAAGGATATAAATGCACAATACAGAAGAATATTTAACTAAAAGTTTGGGGAAATACAAAGAAGTAGAAACATTTTTGATGGATGAAATCTGTAATGATAATGTTTTGGTTTGTTAAGAGTTTTTAGAAATGTTTGTTTGTTTGTATTTGTAATATACTGATTAGATTATAGATTTAGACCTCTTGACCTCAGCGGTAGTCCAGTAAGCTGCTTTCTCGTTTGGCTCATAATGGATAGGTTTTGTGCTACACACCTTATCGGGAGATGGGTTTTCCCATTGATACAGTACAGCAACAAAAGATCAACTCACAGCAAACAAACTTACGACAAACCATAATTACCCCAAGTTTCACATTTTGATTCATTGCTGACCCCCAAAGAAGTCAAGAGCTTCATTTATCTTCCTTACCTTCAGCATTTAATATAAGATGCAAGTTAGTACGGCTCATTTCTGTCCTCTATATCCCAGGTGTTCATTGCATCAAAAAGGTGATTATTCTTTGTTCTCTTTTCCCCAAGTATGGATTTCTAAAATCAGAGGAATCTGAGTTTAATGCAGGTATACAGGGTTCACTGGCATAGTATAATCAAAGACAGACTGACACAAAGATTTAAGAAGACAGAAGAAATAATGAGATGAAGTGAGCAACAGAAGCAGGATGAATAAAAAAGGCAAGCGCTGATGTGTGACGTGTAGGCCTGTGGCACAGTGTGTTCTCCGTTTATGCCAGTGATGCAGTTGTGCATTCAGGGCTTTGGGCCACAGTCTGCCTGATCTTCTCTGTCACCACCTCATCTAAACTGGATTTAGGGCCTTGTCGACCTTGGATGATAAGAACAAGCTCCCAGCAGCTTGTCCAGCATGCAACAGCACCCACAAGACTCCAGTATCACTGCCGAAACATATCATGCCTCCTTATAGAATATTTTTTAAATGCCAGTTGAGAGTTGGCTTGACCCTAGAGGCTCCTCCTGGTGGATGAAGGAAGTCACCACTGTTTTGTCCCACTTAGCTCAATCGCTTGAAGTTGATGTAAATGCGATGTGACTTATCCAGGGTGCTGCTCCAGAGTGCTAATCGTTGGTAATCTAATCCAGAGGAGATTAGAGAAGAGGAGGGAACACAGGATGCTGAGAACGGCTCTCTTTGGCTTAACGGAAGGTTGCCGCTATACGTCCATGTTGTGTTGTTGCACTGTTGCATCTCGCTAAGGATTCGCCAACCCGAGCTGTGCTTGGAATTTGGGATAGCAGTTGGTAACATCATTCAGCTGGAGTTCAGCATTGGTCATTTTCTACGTCCACTCGCATGGTTTTGAGTGTCGCCGCCTTTATGGGATCTAGTTTTGGTTCTGCTTGCATCATCATAAAAGTGCTCTCCTTCCGTTGGATTAGCATTAGCATGTGGCTGTAGCCGAAGCGCCTCGTTCAACTTTTTAAAAGGATTTCTTTGCCAAATATTTTCTGAGGGACTTTCTGCACTTTCATTTCACCGGTCTCCAAGCTTCGAGAACAGAACCGCCTGTCCATTTTTTAACCAAACCAGAGGAGGTTACTTCTCAATTGTTCTGCTTTGAAGGCCCATCACCAGAAGTGGGGATGCTGAACCAGGGGGCTGTGATGATCTTCACGGGCATCTGTGGGGCGTTAGTGGTCATGGCAGTGGCCTACTATGCCTACTGGTGAGTCCAGTTATCCAAAGCAACAGTGGATTGATTAGGTTATTGGATTTGACACAGGCAGAGGTCAAATGAGATACTCCTTGCCTAAGAGCTTAATTTGTTCGTTTGTAGTTATTTGCATGCTTGTGATGTTTGTGGGGCACCACCTGTTGCATAGTTGTCTCTATAATGACACAAAGGTCAGAGTTCCATTTTTTTTGCTTGTATAGTCTTTGCTTCAAAGCTTCACGAAGGGCCAAACAAGCTGATACCAAATTGTTAGCTGAAGTCTATATGAAAATTCATCTGCTTTGAA
Organism: Enteromius viviparus; assembly: GCA_032353835.1. Lineage (NCBI taxonomy): Eukaryota > Metazoa > Chordata > Actinopteri > Cypriniformes > Cyprinidae > Enteromius > Enteromius viviparus. The sequence goes on along the minus strand of JAUCNO010000001.1, from coordinate 1,639,118 downwards.
AGAGTTACCATCTGAAGCACAACTTCCTCCTATTTTTTTGAGGTATTGTTTCACTGTGGTTTCTCAGTTTTCTTTTGCATCCTGTCATTTTAAAGCTGTATTTACCTTTTAGGGGTACATTTTGTCCATCTTGGAAAAAGATGGCCCAAGGGTGTCTGATGATGCAGGCCAGACAGCTGTTAGCTGCTTAGCTGGTTGATCCTTCCATCTCTAATCCCCCCACCCTTTCGGTATAGTTGTCATGCTACTGAAAAGTGAATGAGGAACCAAACAAATATAAACTTGTGTTTTGTGATACACATCTTCAGAGCTTTGAGACCCCATTTGATACCTATGAATAAGTAACTGGATATTGACATACTTTCAAAACAAAATGCTAAACACAAAGACATGTATTATGATTGAGAAAAACAAGTTGCACAAGTTTTATGGACCATGTTTATGGTGTTCTGTGCTTTATTTTCGTCCTCTTGCCCCATTCAATTTCATTGCATGAAAAATGACAACAAGGGCATACAACAAATTAGCTGTATTTAATTTAGGTGGTAGTTTCTTGATTCTGTAATCAATCAGTTATATTAGTTTTGGAGGAAAGTGTAAAAAATAAACTCAAAAAGGTTTTTTTTTTTAATAAAGACAAGCTAGAGCTAATTTCACATACAGCACACCATGAATATGATGAAAATAAGATATAGTGGCCGACTACATATAGTGAAGAATAGCTTAAAAACATTGATTTAAAATGTCAGACTGTGATGCACACTTGTTTTTTGTAGGCTACAAAGGAACACAAGATCTCACAGCTGAGTTTGACAGTATTGACAATTTTGATTTAAAAGGTTCGTCCAAAAATGTAAATTAGCCTGTGTTTTACTCACTTTTGAAACATTGTAGGTGAATGTGACTTTCTTCTTTCAGATGAATCCAATTCGAGTTATATTAAAATGGTCCTGGCCCCTCCAAGCCTTTCAGTGGGTATAAACAGGTTTTTAGTGTATACAGTTCAGAAGATGGAAATGAAGTACGCGCATCCGTAATAAAACATCCCCCAACAATAAAAGGCCCCCAGTAGCGAAACCATGCATTTTTAGACAAAATATCTATAATTTAAACGTGATAAACACTTTTTCTTTCTTCCTTTTGGCTAGAGGAAGACATTGAGACGGATGCGGTTGACTGAGGTTTTTTTGTAGGTGACCGTTACTGTTTCCATGGTGATGCGTCTTGCTTGTCACGTGACACACCGCGAGCACAATAACGCTGCATGAAAGCTGGATCACTTTTATTTAGTTTTTCTTTTTTTATTTCAAATATTTACAAACTTGCTTACGGTGTCAAGAACATTCTGATATTCCGATTCACAAATATATGTAAATGAGTGTGTTTTGATGTGTATACACCTTTATAAATGATTTTGATCTGTAACATGAGATGGGCGCCGCCATGTTTGTTCACGCCGCAGTTCAGAGAGTCCCATCAGTCAGATTTACAGCACATAATTTCATTTGATACATTTTTTGATCAGGGCTGGAGCTAAACTCTGCAGGACTCCGCCCCTCCAGACCTGTGTCTGGATACATCCCTAGTACATGGCTTACTTTCCATGTTTATCAGTTCTGTATAATAATTAATTAATTTAAACAGAGGCAATAAACTAACAAGGACAGAGAATGCGAGTTTTGGGTGCTGACATTCTCAGCGCTGTCAAAATAAAAGTCCCACATAAACAGGAAAGCTTATCAGCAGAAGTCAGTCATTTAAAAAAAACTGACTTGGCAGTGTTGGCTATATATTGGTGGACCACAGTGTCTCTGCAGGGCATATTTTGGTCGAGGAAGCGAGATCCGTGAAATGTATTTTAAAGTATAAGTCTACTTTTGCTCATTTCTTATTGGCTGAGAAAATACTGTGCTCCGATAAGTGCATACAAACCTAGAGCAACTGACTGTCATTGGGGGGTTTGGCATTCAGAGCACTCTGCCATTCCCTTGATCTCACACACACACACACACACACACTTTGGTAAGGTTCCAAAGTTTACTTCGGTTCGTGCAGTGGTGGATAGGAGGACAGAGTTCAACTCTTTCCTTTCCCACCATCTCTCATTTCTCGTCCTTCGGTTGGTCTCTGTCCACTCTAAAGTCACTGTTAACCTCTTACGCTGTCTATGGACCTTCATCTAAGGTTAGTGCTGTTTGTGTTCTGTTTGGCAAGGCTGACGTGTTTGTAGAGGAACCAAAGCTTTGTCGGTTTAAACTTTTACTCGCTTGTATCTAGCGGCTCCCACGTTGTATCAGGATTTGTGTTTATTTGAAAAGGGAGCACATTTGGCAGATTTACTCTTTTGAAAAATGCCACTTCACAGGAATCAATGACTAGCTGACAGCTTAGAAGTATTAAGTACAGCTGGATTGCTACAGTTTCTGGAGAATCTGTGAGTGTTGCTTGCCTGTGGAAAAACTTGAAGTGACACTAAGGTCAGTCTAGGTGAATTTTGTCGTGAATTGTTGTGTTGGTGAGAAAACAACCTGAAAGCATTTGCAGTTGATATTGATTGTGGATTATATGCGTCAATAAGTAACTAAATAACCACTTTTCCAGTGTTTTACTTGCTGATATAAGATGTTTTTGCTTGCTTTTCCATCTTTAGGTTGAGCTCATTGTTGCTCTCCTAATCCTTTATCAACTTTCATTAGCTGTCCACACACACTAAAACAGATCAACACACTGCACTGTTGTCTGATAATGTTGGACTGTCGGGCTAAACGAATGTTTAATTGCTATGGTAGACGTAACTGAACTTTGTTATCAGAGCCGACACATTATAACTGAGAAAATGATAGTATTGATGGGGTCTCCTGCAGGTTTACCACACCACCAGTTGGAGTAGTTTGGCAACTTTCATTATTTGTCAAATAAATTTGCTTAAGCACTCATTTTGTTAGAGTATTAATCCAGTCTTTCTCTTGCAGTTGTTGTCTTGTTACCGGATTAAGCGCTGCTGGGAGATTAGAGCTTGATAAGCTTTCAAAATCGATTTGAAACGAAAGACCTTCAGATCTAATGAGAGCGTTTGTTTGAAATTGTTTTTTCAGAGGAGGATTTTTGTGCATGACGAGTCATGTTGAGAGTGCTGCCATGTGATAATGGAGAGAGAGATACAGTTGGGGGGGAACGGGGTTGCAAAAATGAGGCTGTCAATGCATGCAAGAGAGAGGGAAATCGGAGGAGGTGTTTGGACTTCCTCCAACTGGGTGAGAGGGTGTGTGTTTGTGCACGGCGTGTGTGTGCAGTGCTGGTGCATGGGGAATTTTTAGTGCCTAAGGGTCTGTGGTCATGAACTCTTGCCTACTTTACAGTGGATTTTCGTATGTTGGAAGATGGTGATGGTTGCATTCATGACTCGGGCCGTCGTGTATTCTCTAAATGCGTTCTGTCTCTTTTTCTCTCAGGTCGGTGGTACTAAGTGAAGGGCCGTGTAAAAGAGGGTTGTAGAGACGAACCCGCTGTGGTGAGTTTAACTTTCATGATATTAAGTTTGATAACAAATTATATGTTTAAACATAGTAAATATAAATGTCAAGGGCCGCTGTACAAATCTCATAATTGCGTAAATGCTACTAATACGTGACCCTGGTACAACAAAACCAGTCTTAAGTGTTAATTTTCTAACAGCTGAAAGCTAACTAAAAAGGTTCCCATTGATATATGGTTTGTTAAGATAGGGCAATATTTGACCTACTTTAAAGTTGTTAAAATGATGATCTTAGCAATGCATATAACTAATCAAAAATATGTTTACAGTAAGAAATTTACTAAATATATTCATGGAACATGATCTTTACTTAGTATTAAGGATTTTTGACAAAAAAAAAAAATCAATAATTTTTACCCATATTATGTATTTTTGGCTATTGCTATAAACATACCCCAACGACTTAAGACTGGTTTTGTGGTCCAGGGTCACATATTGTTGATCTGCACTGATATGCAGTGAATCCAAGCTTGATATTGCATGAATATGTTAATATATTTTGCGTAACTTACACAATGACTAGCAGTGTTGTTTATTTTTGCTTTGTCAACTTATTTATTTGGTTGCAAAATTTTCTTTGAACGTCTATAATAGCGCAAACTAGATTTGGATTAAAAAAATAAAAAATATTTCTGCCTGTGTCCTAAATTAGCCGTATAGCAATATAGAAAAACATTTACTTTTGTGTAAATAACAATAATTTGCTAATATGTGCCTTTTATTTTTAAAAACGGGTGTAATAGTTGTCCGCATATAGATTGATAGACAGACAGACTACCAACGTATATTAATTTTGAATAGTTTTCTGATCAGTTCACATACTTTCTGTAGGGGAAAAACAATTGCAAAAATGTAAAAAAATAAAATTGCTTCGTACAGAATTATTTCAATAGCTTTGCCATATATGCATCTTAACAAAGCTGTCAGTACATTAATGTCATACTCACTCCCTCCGTTGTATACATTACGTCAAAGGAGGTCTTTCTATCCCTGATGGGTTCTTTTGCCTTAAAAGTTTAAGGACCTCTAGTGTAATGTAAACAAAACGTAATAATATAATTTGCATGAGTCCGCCTGAGTGCTGCTGCTTAATTATCCAGGTGCGTTTTAATTTGGCTTCTCCTCTGTCTCTGTTGTCTTCCAGCAGTGTGAGTGTGTGTGTGTGGGGGTGAGTGTGTGTGTGGAAGGGGCTCTCAGTCATGGGTGTGGTGGCGTGGCTGAAGAGCCTGTTCGTCCTGCAGCTCTTAATTGGCTTTGTGTTCGTGGTAAGCGGCCTCATTATCAACTTCATCCAGCTGTGTACCTGTGTGCTGTGGCCCTTCAACAAACAGCTGTACCGCAAGATCAACACCAGACTCTCCTACTCGCTATGGAGCCGTGAGTCATTGTTTGTCCATAGCTCACTATTACGTTTGCTTATGATTTTATAAAAACCTGTATAACAAGTACTTTTTGTTGACTTTGTTAATGAGAATGTTTGCTTTTAAGTCTTGGTAATTATTATTGTAATGTATATGCAAAGCATTTGTGAATGGATATCATTAAATGTTTTTAAAAATTTCTTTTAAACATTTATGTCACTTAAAGGAATAGTTCACCCAAAAATGAAAATTCTGTCATCAATTACATTATTACATAAGGAATCTTAATTGTCTTATTCTCATAATTGTTATAATGCAAAATTAAATAAATGTCACATGCACAGATTTTTTTTTCTTCGTTTTCAGGACTAGTCTTGCATGTTACACATGCATAATGCATATAAGTTTCATGCTATTTGGTGACAGATCAAGTGATTATCTGACATAAAATTTACATACAAGTTTTTTTTTTTTTTTTTTACTTTACTATTTTTCTATTATGTGATTTATATTCCTGTGCATTTAACTCCTCATAAAAAATGATTATTGCTAGAAAATAAAACCACACAAATTAGTGTTTTAAACTGTCTTTAGATGTCTCATGATTTCTTTAATTGCTATAATTTCTGTAATTGTCTAAAAAATTAGTTGCTGAGGATAACGATCAACTTTTTTCTGGTTAAGCCTCAAAGCATCAAATTCAAATTTATCTGCATTTTCATTTACGTTTATTAATTTAGCAGATGCCTTAAATAAGCGGTAGCAATTGATTCACCAATTTGCTGCTGTATAGATCATCCGAACGCATCTGGCGTTATAATACCTGCTTAACACACTTTCTACTGCTTTCTTAACAGAGCTGGTGATGCTGTTAGAGTGGTGGTCTGGCACAGATTGCATGCTGTACACCGATCAGGCCACGGTGGATATGTTCGGTAAAGAGCACGTCATCATCATCCTCAACCATAACTATGAGATCGACTTCCTGTGTGGCTGGACCATGTGTGAGAGATACGGCATACTGGGGGTGAGTGCTGACGCCTCAGGGACTAGCTTCTTTGATGTAGCTTCCTTAACAGAAGATTGTGCCGAATGCTTTTTGCACGCTTTGAGTTGGATATTAGCTCCTGGATGAAATTATGCTATTTGACTATATAGAGATGTTTCACATCAGTATTTTTTAGTAAATAAAACGTAAAAAATAAAGTGAAATTAATATTGGATATGGCAGTGCATCACAGCGATTTATAAGAAGATTTTGGCTGAAAATCCATTCATAAAGAGCATAATTCTGTTTTATACAATATCAGACATCTATTTTTTAGGCACCTGTATTGGCCTTATTATGCTTTGTACTGTGTTACATATAATATAAATATAAATCATTAAAAATACTTATTTAAATTTTGAATTAACTTTATTTTCATTTCTTTTTTATTTTAGTTGTAGTAATTATGTACTTTGTCGTTTTATTTATTTATTTATTTATTTTTTAAATTTCTATTTAGCTTCCATTTCAGATTTAATCATTTTAGTAATTCAAATAAAAACCTTGTATTCAATTAAACAACACATTTTTTCACTTCAAGTTACCATTTATGCTTTTTATTTAGATTGTTTGTTTGTTTAAATTAAATCGACAAATCTTAATTTCAATAGTTTGTCAACAATAATAAAAACTGCTTTTTTTTGTATTTAATAATCTAAGTAAACCATGAGGATCAGTCCCAGATTTATTTGTCTTTTCTCTCTTGGATGAGTTTTGATGTTGGATTTATTTGTTTTGATTGAATGGATGATTGAATTCTTCTCTCCCTTCCTCTTTGAATCCTTTTTTGCATTTTTCATCCTCTCTTTATTTTGTTTCTTCTCGTCCAGAGTTCTAAGGTTCTGGCTAAACATGAACTGCTGAAGGTTCCTCTGATCGGCTGGACGTGGTACTTTCTGGAAATTGTTTTCTGCAAGCGGAAGTGGGAGGAGGACAGAGAAACTGTGTTCAGTGGGCTGAACCGTCTCCGAGATTACCCAGAATACATGTGGGTGAGTACACTGCGCGATTAAGATGATCTAATGACCTGGTAATTAAGCCGAGGTTTAGGAACGACTTAAGCCTTTTCTGTTAACCGTGGTGATATGTACTGAGTGTTTGATGAATTGTTGCCGTCAAAAGTAGGGCTAACCACAACCTTGTAAATCTCTAAACCCATGCAAATGTTTTGTAATGGTTCAGAACTATTTAATTCGTTATAGGCAGATGTTTGGTTCCTTTTTGTGTGGTTAACATAAATGTTTTTCTATTATAGTTTTTTTGTGGATTATCTTTATTAAGCCCCGTTAATACCAGGGATGATAACTATAAAGATAACGTTCTGGAAGGGATTTTAGCGTTATCTTCGTTATTATTGTGCTTGACGTAAACATATGTATAATTATATACATATAATTATAATTTATGAGGGAAAAAAAATAATTATATTTTTCAATATCTGAGGCATGTGACAAACAAAAGTCATGTATTAAACCATATTTTTATTTATTATTTGCTAATCATTTTAATGTCTTGAAGCTGTAGGTAAACATCATTATATTATTTGGATGTGGGTCAGTGTTACTTGACAGGCACATCGCTCCAGTGGTGAGGTCACTTATGACGTGCTCCGATTGGAAGTTTCCGTTGGCAACAAGAGGCAGAGATTACGAAGTGATAGGATTACTGTGTTTAACACTGACCCAGGAGTTACAATCCTCTGCTCTGTGTGTGTGTGTTTGGCAGTTCCTGCTTTACTGTGAAGGAACGAGATTTACAGAAAAGAAACATCAGATAAGCATGCAGGTGGCTGAGAGTAAGGGCCTTCCAAAACTGAAGTACCACCTGCTGCCCCGCACCAAAGGATTCACCACTACACTGCAATGCCTCAAGGGAACAGGTCAGATAAACGTGTCCACACATCTTCACAGAGCTGCTATGTGTTGATATGTTAAGAGCCAAACGTTGCTCCCTGGGTGGGTAATGGACAGGAGTCAAGAAAATAAAGAGTGGTCCAAACAGAACATGGTCAAACCCATAAGATGGCCTTATTCATGATGCTTGGAATTTCCAGCAGCCCGGTGTCTAATTATAATGTCCACTTTACCCTAGACAGAGTGCAGTTATGCACAACATGATGCTGCTCGCGGTTATAGTGATAGCTAGTGTTCTTCCTGGAATTCGCATGTTCCCAGAATACTCTTGACACGTTGCCATAAGAAAATCCCAACACATTTACCTCCTCAGTGGTCCAGATACTCTTCCGTCTGTCACCTGCTGCCTAAATATAGACTGTGAGTTTAGGAATAAATTACCATTCAGAAGCTTGGGGGTCAGTAAGATTAATAAAAAAAAAATCTTAAAGGGTTCATCCGGTGCCACATGCATTTTGGAATGAAATGTGTGTTGGGAGTGTGTGTACACAATCACCCTACAATGATAAAGATCCACAGGTAGTTTTCTTTTGATTTAATAAAAATAAGTTGCCCCCTCTAAAATCAAGCCATTCTCAAATGCATGTCACGCCCACAATAGATGATTGACAGCAGCGTGAACTGGTGTCTTACCTCAGACCCGCCCTGAGTGAGCCGTCATCAGACCGAGACACAGAGACAAGCAAGACTCCTA
>JAUCNO010000001.1:1619722-1630467 GCA_032353835.1 Enteromius viviparus | reverse complement strand
AACGAAAACTAAAAATGCATATATATATATATATATATATATATTTAGAAATACGCACACATGCATTTTTAGTTTTCGTTACATATTAAATACACATTATATAAATGATAGTAATATAAAATATATACATCTAAATACTATTTACATAATAAACACATTACACATGCATACATAAACGTAAACAAAAACCTTTATTTTGAATGCAATTAATCACTTATTTATTTGACAGCACTAACAAATATATATATATATATATATTTTAATTTATTTTATATGTTGTTATAATTTTATATTTGACTGCCTATCTTGCCCTTGTTACCCTCTCCATCATCTCTTTTTGTGCAGCTGGTGTGAGCAGGATATCATACTGGCCTGGTGATGCTGAGATTAGTTTGCTTTCAGGCAGACATGATCACACAGACTCCAGTCACCAGGAAGCTATCTTAGATGCCACGGCTGCAGAGAGACTGAAGTCCAACAGCAGACCCCACATCTGTGTGCTCCTGCAGCCTCTGGACTGCACCATGCAGCAGTTCGTGGACGAAACATCTCAAAGCTGTGACTTCTTCGGGAAGATTGCTGCGGACAATCCAGCTCTCGATGTTAAGGATATCTTTAGAAGGGAATGGTGGAACAACCTGGATGGATTCTTGGAGAATTTCTTTATAAAGGATGAGGAACAGCATAAGTATGTGCTGAACAAGATGGGACTGGAGAGCTTCTGCGCGGAACCAAATTTTAGCAACTTAAGGCAGCATATGAGGAATCTGGTACGGATTCTGGCATCCGCCGCCGCAAGCGTTCCGGTCGAAGAAGATTATGGGTTCTTCATGAGAGAGCCTTTAGGGGCGGGTTCTCCAGCTTTACCTCAGGATGTGGTGCGACACTGTATCATACAGGCCCGATTACTGGCGTGTAGAACAGGTGAATTTTGTTCAATTACATTTAGTTATTCACTTGCTTGACTTATTGCCATCAGAAATCCACTGAACAAGAAAGCAAGCGATGGCAAAAAGTGACAACATGAATCTAGTGTCGCTTAAAATGGTTGGCCGTAATCAGAAGCTCAGGTCTTGTTTTAGTTAAAGGCACATTTAAATCACAAGGTAACAGAAGGAGCAGATTCCCCTATTATGGGTTATGAGAGGTTCTTATTTTGGTTTTGGGAGTCCCCAACAACAAGTTGTCAAGCATGCAATCAAAAAACATTGATTTTCTTATAAAAGGCATTTGTTTTTGCTTTATTTGTTCAGTGACTCCCAAACGATTCAATCAGAGATTCAGTTTTCCAAACCTTTCCGGTGATTGGTCGATTTAATTTAAAGCAGGGGTCATCAAATTTGATTCTGGAGGATTTGAGTGAGATGCCAACGTTCTAATAAGATTCAATGATCTATGCTGGGCTGCAGATAAATTGTCTGAATGGATTAAACTCTAGGGGAGTTGGAAAATGACTTTTCAAAAATAGGGTGTTCCTTTAAAGCATTGTTTGTGAGCTTTTAATGCTCTAAAAGCATGCAGACCAACAAACAGATGATTGACGAAAACAAAGGAAATGTAGAACGGGACTTCTTTCTCTCTATCAGTTGGGCATTATTAGAGAAGCCCAACATACATGCAATGTTGTTTCAATGGAAAGATGAGACTTGGATTAAAAAGCAACATCAGCACCAAGGGCTGATAAAATGGGGAAAGAATGCATGAATAAATCACTGACAAAAAGATTAATAAGATGCAAATATTCATTTCATGGCAACTTTAATCCATTTTTATGTTAAATTTGTGATGTAAGCCAAACTTTGAAATAAATTTAAATGTGACTACAATTTACAAAATAGCACCACAATTACGTACAGGTTGAGAATAAAGTGCTAAAGTTTCTCAGTGCTCAGTGACGAATTGATGGCTAGCTTACCGTTTTTTTCTTTCAGCGTCAGTATTATTTTTTCTGAATAGGTTGCCATCTTTGACCATTTTCACAGCCTCTGTAAACCCAATGCTTTCCCCGTTCCTTAACGTTTGATAGCAACATTTTGAACAAAAAGTGAAAATGGTTTTGTAGACTTCTCGGACTCAGATTCAGTGCTCAGATCAGATCTAAACATAGATCGAGTCGATCAAAGTATTAGACAGTATTAAAGTTTAGAAAGTGAGACAGCCTAACTAGTCCATAGGTTTCCTGCTAAAATGATATAATTTCCTGGAGGATGACGTAAGGGTGCAAAGTTATATTGAGATGCAGTTCAAATGTCTTGTGTTTATGTGTGTTGTCTCTTTATGTAGAGGATCCTAAAGTGGGGGTCGGTGCAGTTATTTGGGCTGAGGGAAAACAGGTGAGCCAAAAACAAACTGAGTTTACAAATGTATTTTTAACACCTCCAACACCTCTCTTACTTTCTTCTGTAACTACCTCTAGTCACAATGTGACGGCACAGGTCGGCTTTACCTTGTGGGCTGTGGGTACAACGCCTATCCAGTGGGCTCACAGTACGCAGAGTACCCTCAGATGGACCACAAGCAGGAGGAGAGACAGAACAGGAAGTACAGATACATCCTTCACGCGGAGCAGAACGCGCTCACATTCAGGTGAAGCTCAGGGAAGGAGCAGAGCTGTCAGATGAATTCACACTGGACATGTGCCGTTTTAAATACATTGACTTGAATTCATTCGGACTCTCGCCGCCACCTTTTGTTTGTGCAGGAGCGCAGAGATAAAGGAAGAGGAGAACACCATGATGTTTGTGACCAAATGCCCGTGTGACGAGTGTGTTCCTCTGATCGGCTGCGCTGGAATAAAGCAGATCTACACCACAGACCTGGACAGCAACAAAGTCAAACATGACATCTCCTACCTCAGGTTCGACAAACTCAACGGCGTCCAGAAGTTTATTGTAAGTGCAGAGTAAATCGTTATTATTATGAACTTAGAAAAATACCAGACCGCTGTATTTTCATTTATTTTTTTTTCATAAAAAAAAAAACCAACCTAATACATATCTTTTATTTTCCAGTGGCAGCAGAAATCATCTGCTAGACATGTGTCAGAACAAGCTGCTCCGGGCACAGCCAGTAAGTGTTTTTGGCTCTCGATTTCAAAATATAAAATAAACATTAACATCCAATTATCAAAGCAGCTGTTTATCATTTATGATTTATTAGTTTAAAAAAATCTGTTTAATTAGTGCTGTAGTTCAGATTTGTGCATATTTATTATATATATATATATATATATATATATATAATAGAAAATCCTATAAGCTGCATGAATAATAACTAGATGTGCTTTAATATTTTTTTTGCAGATGGCTACATGAAACGAAAAGAGGAGGAAGCTCATTTTCAGTGCAATAAGAGACTGAGATCATAGAAGACTGCTAAAAGCTGCTCTCCTGCCAGGATGGCAGCAACAGATGATGTTCAAAAGCTCCTGCAGCATGAGTACAATAACCATTACAATACAGCATAAAGGAGGGAAGCTGTTTTAATCTTTGTTTCACAAGTTTACCACGACAGCCGTTTAATTATATGCATTTTAGTAATGCGATTTGGGTTGAAAGATTTTAAAGTGTATATTAAATTGAAAAGATACGCAGAACTGTTCACGCTATGATTAAAATCATTTAAATTTGTTCTTAAAGTACCCAAATATCCTTTTTTCTTTGGGGAAAAAAGAAAAAGAGAAGTCAACGATGTTGCTAATGCTTCAGTTGGTCTTTATTGAAACGGTATTATTAGCATTTCAGATGGAAACTGGCCCTGTATTGTGTAGTAGGAAAATTTTGGATTCAAATTTTGAACACTTTTTGGCATCTTCAATGTTACTGCTGACAAATATACTTAATAAATTTGGCTTCATGTGAATGGTTTGGAAAATAGTTGCTTTAGAGTACAAATGAATTTGCTTCACACTGTGAGAGATGGCTCTTAACAACCAAAGCATATTTCATCCCATAAAGACGATCGCAATAAATCAACTGTAGAGGAAGAAAAAAAACCAGAATGAAATTTAATGAATTTTCTTCAACAGCATAACTCAAATATAGTGAGTTAAAGAGGTTCATTGCTTAATCAAGCTAAATACGCTCAATGAGAACATATTTTAAAAAAAACAACAAAAAGAAATTAAGCTCCCCCTTCTAGAATTTCTTCTCAAATAAAAACGAACAGAGCAAATAGTAAATGAACAACTCAAGAACAAAAGGCACCTTTTTGTACATTTGTGTCCTCTTTTCATCTTGTTTTTCAGCTATGCAACAATCTACTTCTGTCAAAATCAAAAAAAGACAGAATCATGGGTTATAGCACGAAATACATACTACAGTAAAAGATATACTATAGTATAGAAATGAGTATTATACTACAGCTGCACTACAGTATAAGACGTACTTTAGTATGATGTACTAAAGTTAAGAAATACTATAGCGCTAGGGTTACTAGGATAGCAACACCACAGCAGCTATACCTCACCGATCTACAGGAAATCTACGAGTTGGAATATACACCGGTTCACTTAGTGCCAAAGTTGATTTTTCTAATTTCTTCTAAAATGGCAACCACCTTAAAGAGTAAAATCAGCATTGTCTTTTTTAAACATAGGTAAACATCCAATAAAAATGTATAAAACAAAATAGCGATGCTTTCTGATCAGAGAAACGGCAACACAAAATGTACATGAAGACCAACGGATGCTCGTTCTGCTTCAGCTCAGATAAACAATAATTAAAATACTGATAAATGAATTCATCCTTCTAAGCAATTCTGATAACGCACGAACAGAATGAAGAGAACAGGGAGGAAATCGTCAGGTTTGTAGTGTTCGGGCGAATGAAATAAAAAGCGAGCGCTGATGCCAGAGAAAAGCCATGAAGCGTCGACAGAGGAGGAATGCAAGAGTGAAGATTAGTGAAGTCGTCGAGAGAAAAATCAACAGCTCATAATTAATCTTTTGGGAATTTCACCTGTTTTCCAGCAATATCCAAATAACACAATCTCTTCTAGCTTAGCCAAACTGGCACGTCGTGGTGCTGTCGGTGCCATGGGGAACGTAGAGTGTGTCCAGGAGAGAGAAAGTTTACCTGTACTTCCTCATCTGCACACTGTCCTGATGTTCTTAGACGGTTCTTCCCATAACTCAAACTGGCTGATTTCTATTTTTAAAACCTCCTATTATGGCACGAGAGATTGCAATAAAATATGAAAGAGGGAAAAAGAAAAGCAAATCAGAACAGAGAGCATCAATGATCGGGAACCTTCTTTTGTAAGCCTCAGAACTAAGAAAAGACAAATTTCTCAAGATTTTAAATAGAATTATTATTGTTAATATATTTTTTTTGTTGTTTTGTGTGTTTTTTTTCCCCCCTAATACTGCAATAGCTAGAGTTTAGGAGGCTGGCTTCTTTAGGTCTCGTATTTGTTTGACGAGGTACGTCTTTTCGTCGTTAAACTGCTCGTCGTCTGTGCGATCCTTCTGAAAGTTGCTAAGGAAGTCGATGAGTTTCGTTTGGTTCTTCAAAAGAATGTCTACGATGGGCTGCGTTTTATTTGGATTGGCCACAAACACCTGAAGAAATGCACAGGGGGAAAAAAAAAACGATTATAGATTCAGTATTTTTTGTCTAATTGCACAAAGCTATTAGAAGGCCTTTGGAACATAATGCATGTGTCATATAAATCACAAAATATGTGACCCTGGACCACAAAACCAGTCTTAAGTTTGTAGCAATAGCCAAAAATACATTGTATGGATCAAAATGATATGTTTTTTTGCCAAAAATCATTAGGATAGTAAATAAAGATCATGTTCCATAAGGATATATTGTAATTTTCCATTTTGACTTCATTTAGACAACTTCTTAGTATTTCCTTTTTTTGCACACTCAGATTCCAGATTTTCAAGTCGTTGTATCTCGTACAAATATTGTCTGTGGCATTTTTCATGCACTATCTTTTTTTGAAAGAATAATGTGTACCTTGAAGACATGGAAAGCCTCAAACTGAATGTTGGGGCTCTTGTCTCTCAGGAGGTTCATCATGAGCTTCAGGTTCTCTGGTTTACTGATGTACCGTGTCATGACTGTGAAGTTGTGTCTGTCCAGGAGCAGTTCACCCAGCAGCTGTCACATAACACACAAACATGTGATGTTAATGACAGGACAGTTCAGAGAACACCAAAACCAATGTCGCAACACATACCTTCAGCGACTGTCTCTTGGTCACATAGTTCTCAGAGTGAAGCAGTTTTTCATAGTTATCAAAAACCTGAAAAATCAAGGACCGCCATTAAAAAAAAAAAAATTCTGATAAAAATTAACAATCAAACAAAAATGATATATTACCGCATCATAGTTCTGTTCTAAAAATTCCGCCACCAGAACCTTGTGTCTTGTGAGAAGGTCCTGTAAAAAAAAATAGTAATAAAAAAATGCATCTAGTACCATTTCATGTAACAATTAAGTTTCAAAAATAAATATAGCACTTACCTTGAAGGTGGCGAATGCGTCAGAGGCTATGTCAAATGTGGACATCTCCACGTAGCTGAAGAAATCTTTAAAGTGTTCAGAGTGGAGGACGATTTTGGCGAGAGGTTCATGCCGGATGCACTCGCGCAGCATGATCCCACAATTCAACGCCACCTGAGGAGTCTCATACCTGCCACAGCAGAAATGTCAAGCGTGCATTAAAGTAAAGCCATGTTCAGGTAAACACAGCTTCATGATTTTGGAACTATTCCACATTTGGTCTAGCGATACTTTAGTAGGGTTGGGTACCGTACTTTTAAGGGTACAGAGCGAATTGTGTCGATACTACTGAGTATCCATTCACATTAATCGGTACCTCAGAATCCATCTGATCACGTATGTTACACAGAGATGATGTCACCCTTGCAAAAACACAATGCATAGGGCAAACCAAAAGTGTGGTTACATTTCTAGGGTCATATGGTTTCCGCAGGAACTCTGACATTCATAAAAATGGAATACACTCTATAGATGGATGAAAAAAAGTTCTGTCAGTTAATCTGAATCGTCATATGAACCAGTGTATGTAAATATTAAAACGCAAAAGACTTTAAATATGAATCCTGCATGTTCCGTTAACCTCAATATGTATGAATAGCAGAGATGCGGTTCGTTTATAAACACAAATACTGAAGCACATGTGAACTCGCGCTGATTTTCGGCCTCTGCATCTCACTGCATGACAGCAAGAACTTAATCTCCAGAGATGCTGCGAGTCACTTTAAGAGAATTTTTCCACTTCGTTTGAGAAAACTAGCATTATATCATACTGTGTACACACAGAAACTTCACAGCAACCCGTCAAAATAAAGCAAAATAAAAGTCTTTACATATTCTGTTGAAATAAACAATTAAATGCCAATTTTATTTTCCTACAACCACATTAACCACTTAATAATAGGGTTTGATTTTCATTTAATTAAAAATAAATAAATGTTTCATGTGTAAAGTACAGAAAAAAGTACCATTGGGTACTGATAAAAATGTGAACGGTACCAAACCCTACACTTCAGATCTAAACTTGCTAAAATGAACAGGTGGTTTCTGGCTTGGAACATTTCAAAACTATTCAATGCCAGCAATTTTAAAGTAACATGCTTGCGTGCTACGTCTCAAAAATACCCATCATCTCTCACCCTTTGAGTAAGATGAAAAGAACTTCCTGATGAGAGCAGAAATATTCCACCGTTGGGCTGCGGGTCCCGATCTGCCTGCGCAGGATGTTGTTGAAGATCTGACAAACGTCCTTTTTACCCTGTGAGCACACACAGACAGTGCTATTATACCAATTATCCCAATCACAAATGATAAGAGTACGAGCAGTGTACTCACCTCAAAGTCGATGACCTGCAGGTTTTCCACCAGTGAGATGAGTAGACCGCTGTTGTAGAGCTCTTGGGCCAGCTGGGCCACCGTTTCTGTGTGTGGCTCCTTGTCGTTAGTGCCGTACAGGATCTCCTTCATTGCCACCAGACATTTCGACACCTCCTCCGAAGCCTGACAAGAACAACAAAAATCATTTTAAATCACGACAAAACATAACAGAAGTGATAACTTCATACATTTACTAGATCTCTTCACCCGTGCAGGTTCGGGTCTATATTTTAAATGGTTAGCCGGGTCGGGTCCCACGTCTGTTTAACACTGTGTGTAATACCGGAGTCGATCGGAAAACACAGCACCTGCCAGACTCAGTCGACACTTTGCATTAAAATAACGCACACAAAATGTTTCTATGGCACCCAGGACTTTTACTCTGCCACAGTACGCATTGCATTTTTTTTTCGGACGTGTTTATAATAACATGACAGAACCATCTTGTTGTATTTAACATTTTTGGTCAGGCTCGGCTCAGAGAGCACAGTGATGATAGAAAATACTGTGAAACAAAATACAAAGCTATTTAAGTCTTGTGCCATACGTGTGAATTCCTCCTTTAAGTTTCAATAGATGACCACTAGGTGCCGCAGGTGGAGCTCTTGTATCTTCCTGGAGAAAAGACTATTATTGAACATGCACATAGTAAAGTTTACCACATTATTCTGTTTTACAGTCTACAAAAGGTATCTTTAAATTAGTTCAAAAGGGTAAAAACAACAGTCCAAGTTGACTTAAGATGGAGAAGAAAAAAAAAAGTATTGCATTAGTCAGTCACCGACCGTGACAACCGTTTTTTCCCTCCGCAGCTTATTTATAGTTGTTAATAACAGTTTTCTGTGCAATATGTGCTGATCGAGTACAGTCGGGTCTGTGTATTCCCAGCCGGGTTCGGGTCCAACTAGTACATTTAAGGTATTTCTCGGGTCTGGGTTGGTTCCGTTCAGCACCTTTACGGGTCTCTTCGGGTTCGGGTACTAATTTTTGGACCTGTGAAGACCTCTACACTATACAAAGAACATCATTAGCTATTTATAAGCTGCTGAAACGGCTCGGTTTCAAAGTGTGTAGGCATCATGGAGCATATGGATTTCCCTCCAGCTGGAAGAGCCCCAGGCCTTCGGAGTAACAATCAGCAGGTTCCCAGCACTTCAAACGCTTGACTTTAACACAGGCCTGCTGAAAACAGCCTTAGTGGCCACATGAAAATGAGCAAGAGGTCGGGCAGAGGAGCGATATTCCCACCTCTCCAACATATTTGTACTCATAGCACCAACACCAGCGCTTCCAGGAACCAAAACTTTTGCTTAGTAGGGGCTATTAAGATGTGCGGAGATGTGCTTTATTGACACAGATTACAATTATACAAATTTTAAAAAAGGTACATACCTACCACAAGGGTTATTATAGTTAACTAAAACTAAAACCATTAAAAATTATTTACTTGAAATAAAATAAACATAAAAACACCAAAAAACGTACAATTATCTCACAACATTTAATATTTTCACTTAGCTTAACTTGAAGTACTACAATAAAAAACTACCCCTAAGTACAATTAATTATTTGAAACTACACAGAAATACTACAAAAGTGACAAAAACACAATAAAACAAAATTAAATTAAAGTGAAGACAGAAGATTTTAAAATACAATCCAATTTAAAATATGGAACTAGATTTGTTTTAGTTTTTATTATAGGATAAGATGACTCATGTGCACTGCTGAATGAAGTTCTCCGTCTGATCTAATTGACTGGTTTAAAACACTTATTTGCCTTGGGCCTGGCCTACGTCTCTGAAAAAGCAAATGAAAAATGCAAAAACACACTGGAAAAATCAGCAGTGGAAAGCAGGCTGATTTAGAGGACAACGCTGATATTGTGGTTAAAAAGAGCTGTAACGTGTCTGTAGAGAGACCTAGGAAACTTGAGCATCATCACTCAATAGTCAAATTCATTATGAAATCATCTGAGGGTTTCTGTAACCATTGGGATTAATACCAGAATGAAATGGAATAAAATATCGGGATGAAAGGGGAAAAATGACCAATGGACCAAAGTAAAAAGAGGGTCCAATTTACTCAACTTCTGAACCATATTTACATTTCAGTGTTAAATCACCTGTAATCCATCTTAAACAACTGCTAAATGTACTGGAACAGCCCTGTGCTAAACTCTTGACATTCTTTTCTGTGTAAACGCCTCATTTGTGGCAAATTAAGCTTATTAACATGATAGACTGCTGTACAGTCCTGTAAAGTACGCCAGATTGCAGCAATCTTCTGCATCCTTTAAAAAGCTAGCAATCAGAGCCTGTCTGCAAGATGGACAATACCTCCTCACCAATAGTGCTCAGTTTTCTTTGCCGTGTTTGCACTGTTACCTAATATAGTTCTGAATCTAAATCTGAATGTGCAATTCACTCATAATACCCTCAAACACGTACCTTTTCTGTCTTCTTGTCCTGCTTGACCAGGATTGAGAGGTTGTCCTTCAGGGTCTTCACGATTTCTGTGGGGTTTTTGTGGGATTTACCAAATAGTGGCATGGTTGCAGCGGTAGACTACTTCTTTTAGAACCTGAGGTAAATAAAAAAAAGAAACCGAGAAGGACACAGGTCAATGGTTTTGACTTCGCTCTTCAATTCTGAGACACAAAACAAAAAGGTTGCCAGAAATATTTCACCGGTAATTAAATAGATCAACACAAACACATACTTGACAATATAAAATTTCTCAGGATCTTCAAAATGCTGCATTTAAATGCTTGGAATTAGACAAATACAAACAGTGACCACTGCCTACATATGATAAAATAAATAAATAAATAAATAAATAAAATAAAAAAAT
>JAUCNO010000001.1:1592210-1613692 GCA_032353835.1 Enteromius viviparus | reverse complement strand
ATATATTAGGCTGTTTGTATCTAGGCTGTGTGGTGTTACCACCATTAGGATATATTTTACATAATATTTTAAAATCAAGTTTAAATTAAATTCTACCATTATCTAAAAAATAAAAATGGTAAAATTCTAAATTAAGGAAACTTGTTATGTGATGTCAAAAGTTTAATCATGATTAATCACATTCGGACTAAGATTTTGTTTACATAATGTGTATACTGTGTATATTTAATATGCATGTATAAACACACACACACAACACACACACAAACAGTATGTATTTTGGAAATATGTCCATATATGTATGTATGCGTGTTTGCATATAGGCATACATAATAAAAATAAACAGCATACACATATATTATGTAAGCAAATACTTGGGATGCAATTAATCATTAGTTTTGTTTCTTGTATATATTTTTAATACATCAGCCCATAACTGTAAATAAATAAATGTATATATATATATATATATGTGTGTGTGTGTTTGTGTTTTGTTTTTTATCCAAATTAAACATCACAAAAGTTTCCTCAACTGCATTTTATCATCAAAACATGTAATGAAAAATGTATAAACCAAATTTTGTTTATTTACTTACTAAGGTTTTTTTTTGTGGTGCACAATGAAAAGAGCTGATGCATGCAAGATCAAATTTACCACAATTAATTCAAAGGTCATCTTCAAAGCAGAAACGGGAGGAAAAACGGCAGACATTTCTTGACCAATCTGAGCCAGCAGAAGAGGATAGAATGTTTCAGTGAATTTTATTTAAGCCTAAGCACTTTTAATTCATTCATCTCATACATCCTCTTAGATACATATTTACACATGTACACAGATACGCGTCTAATACAGGAAAAGATGGAGAGGCAAAACTAACATGCAGCAATGTGCCACATAAAATTTAAATAAAAAATGAACAATGATTTTCGTATTACTGAACATTGTTAAAAGACAACATACAGTCATGGGGACATGAATGTTTAAGCACAGTAAGGTTGTGGTCATCAAACTGTCAGAAATGATTGAATCAGCTGATTTGAGGAATATTGATATAGATGATTTTTGTCAAGCTGTGAGAAATACTTATTCAACATTAAAATGAGTCTTGCAAAAGCTGAATGATGGTTACAGCATGCCAATTATCACTTTCCAGACATGACATTTCGAACAAACCAAATCAAACGATCTGCTGGGACAAAATAAATTACATAAAATGTGAACACGATTGGTACGCTTGAAAAATTGCAGTAATTGTGCACGAATGGTGCGGAAGAGTAAAGTGACAAATACAACAAAATACAATGAAATACATTTCATTGACGCACAACGATAGTGGTCATAATATACAATATGTATATTTTTATATACTGTTTTAATGAAAAACATGATAAAAGTTAATATCTGTACAAATCTTCTTTTACAGGAAATAATTTAAACTATACAGCTGTTTTAGATTAATACATACAGTGAATAACAGGACTTTTCAGCAGGCATAACCTCAAGAATCGTAATCGTATAAAACATCACTTCATTGTCTTGCAGCTACAGCAAATCAGACAGGAGCTTTAGACGCCAACAAAGTCAGACATACCAAAAAGACACTGATATTCTCGACGCAAGATCTATAAATCCAGTGGAAGCTCATGTGGTCATACATTAAAGTCCAATGAGAGTCCTTGTTATGTATATTTAAAGACTTCTAAAACCGCAGGCTGCTCTGATGTTAATGCCGACTCGACCAAGAGCCCTTTTCTCTTTTAATCTTTGAGGAAATGCATGCAGACGTGAAACAAACAGCATCACACCAATACTTTCAAAGTAAAGGAGAATTTTCACAAGGAACAGCAGACACTGAATGATCTTTTTTTTCTCTCTCTTATGAAGGAGAGAAGGTTGAGAAAGTGTGACGCTCTATATAAAATATCCTGAATAGCGCATATCGACCGCAGAGGTCAATGCCTTTCTCGGGTGACGAGGGTAAATACAGTACAAAAGACTCGAGGAGCTTCAGTAGAAAGTGCACTGTGTAGGAGCTGCCACGAGGCGCTGGAGCAGCGGCTTCAGGCTTTGATGTCTGAGAAGCTTGTGTAGGTTTCGCTGCAGCTGGAGGATGTGCTGAGGTTTCCAGACCCGCTGCCTTCTGTGGGAAAACACTCATTCGTGAATTGACGATTTCGTGACAGGGATTTGTAGTGTGGTGGAAGAAAAGCAGGAAGCTGTGTTACCTGAGCTGGAGAGGGATTGAGAAGATTTGGATTCTCCGATGAGAGTGAGCAGGTTTGCAGCAGGGACCCAGCCCTCCTTATTAGTGCGCAGATTACGTACAAACCTGAGTCAGCACAAAAACATCGATATCAGAGCAGCCTCTGCTTACAGAAAACATTTTGTGATTCTTTTTGGTCACATAAAAAAATTTACTTGTCGTCCATAACAGGATTTAACACTCAAAATGGATCTAGATATATATATATAAAAAAAAACAACAACAACAACAAAAAACCCCACAAAAGCAGTTCGACGGGACCAAAAGATGACTTATATTATAAATATCATATTATTATATTGAATATTAATTAAATATTATATTATATCTACATGTATAAGCTAAATTAATGCTAACAGCACATAAAGTCAAGATTGAAAAACTTTTTTAGATCTATTCAATAATCACTGATTTAATTGAAGAAATAAAGTTCTAGAATGCATAACATATCTTCTGGAATCACGAGATGAATCATGGCCAATTTGATTTATATTATATATATATATATTTTTAATATAAATGTCATTTATATTTTTAAATTAACCATGTGAATTATATTTGTTTTATATATATATATATATATATATATATAATATAAAATGTATATAAGCTATATATATAAGATATTTAAGTCAATTACAGCAGAAATATCTTAGTGTATTGAGTTTAGCATTTAAGTTTAAATGATAAAACAACAACAGTTTAATTAATAGGTAACTGGGAACTGTCCTTAATAAAAAATAAAGAAATTAATAATAAAGCTATAATAAACTAAATTATAAATATAAGATGAAAAACTAGAATTAGAAATGCTAACTGAAATACGTTTAAGTTAAAACACAAAAAAAAAAAAGATAAAAGTAAAATAAAAGTAAATTAAACCCTAAAATATATACATTATTATTTAAACTATTTAAACAACAACAAAAAAGCAAATTTAAAATATTACTGAAAACTTTACTATATAAATAATACTAAAACACTGATACAGGACAGTCATAACGATTTAGACTGAGCATTTATTAACTGATTAAACAAAAAATAATAATTTAAACTGTTGGTTCGTTGACAACCACAAAAGAAAGATCAGCTCATGAGTCATAGTGGCTTGCACTATAGCATGAGGATGAGTGAACGATGCAGAACTGTCATAGTATTTACATAAACATGAAAGGAATCTTACCAGCGTCCATCGTCTCCCTCCTTCACCAGCTGCACTGAGTCTCCGCTCTTCACAGTCAGCTCCTGTGCTCCGTTTTTGTCATGGTCAGCAACTACCACATACCTGCCTGGAGACTGCACACACACAAACACCTTCAGTACAAACAAACATAGACAGGGCTTAAGAAATCGTGATGCTGGGCCACAATGACTCACCAGTTTTTTCCCTCCCTCATCCTCAGGATCAGAGTTCATGGGGTCCTCTGCACTCGAGTAACCGTCGTTCTCCTCAGATGCGTCCACAGACAGCGATGCCTTGGAGAAGCCTTGTGGAAGAGAAGATGAGTGAAACGAATGTGACATTTGGCTCATGGTGAGACAACAAAAGAGAGCGATAAGAGGTCTTTCACAAAGATGGTGTGTGGAAGGAGAAGAAGAGACTGGCTCCGTTTCAAACCTTAGTGAGCTATTTTGCTGTTTACATCTAGTCAGCTGTCTTCTAAAGCAGCATGGTAAACAAAGTTTCAAGAAGAGTCTGGCATTAGCATGTTGCTAAGCTAACAACAGTATAAAAAAACATAGCAGACTAATTGTAAAAACAATTTTACCTCAGAAATTAGGAAATTTTGAAATCAAACAAAGGGGGAAAAAAAGTCTGGCATTAGCATGCTGCTAAGCTAACAACACAATAGCATCAAAAAACTAATTGTAGAAACAATTTTACCTCAAAAATGAGTACATTTTAAAATCAAATAGAAATAAATAGAAAGTAACACTGATGTAAATGTAAAACTTTGTAGCAGAAAGAGTGAAATAGTATATATATATTTTTTTACAGTTTAGTTAACATTACTTACATTATGTTTTCACTGAGACTCTGAATTGAGAGTGTGTATATGATACCTAAGTAGGCAGCACAGTAAGTTTTGAAACAAATCCAGTGTCTCTTTCTCTCAGAGGCTATCTACCCTGTTGAAAAAACAAGCATATGCTGCTTAGGTATATTTTGAAGCTGGGATGCTGGTCCTTTGCTGGGTTTTAAGCTGACTGGACCAGACATGACCAGCTAAGGACCAGCTTAAACCAGCAAATGACCAGCATCCCAGCTTCAAAATATACCTAACCAGCATATGCCGTTTAAACAGGGTATTTGAAGAGAGGAACAGCTCGGGGCACTGATGTAACAGGATGAGCTGTTTGTGATTTATGCCATGACTCCGATGACTTTGATGGCAGTTTGTGAAGAAGGCATGACACATTTGTAAATCATACAAAACATGTTTATGGAGAGAAACATAAACATTTTTGGATCTAATTCAGTGGATATTTATGGAGCCTGGAAGAGTGTTTGGTAGTAAGGGATCTGTGGTTTCAGAATCGTAAAAGTGAATCCAGAACTAGCACCGCAAACCAGCAGACAGGAACACAAACCAGACACTCATGCAAGTGTTTCCACACCATGGGAAATTCTTGCAATATTTAACAAATTCCAGTTTTGAAAATGTACAGTATTAAAGCATTAGGACAGATTGACTGTAAAGTGACTGTATTTGAAAGAAACTTGTGTCATCATTTACTCGCCCTCATGTTGTTCCCAACCCATATGACTTTTTGTTTTGTGGAAACAAAAGACTTTCCATCCAAACTTTTCCAGGCAGTTACTACAAACAGGAACTAAAGCTTTTCAAATGACAAAAGGGGTGAGGAAAGTATAATTAAATGCAAAAATCTCCTAATAAGCTTTGTATGGGGTACAGGCCCCAACTTTGTATTTATCCTGAGAATTTGAGAAATATTGCAGTTATGAGTGAGTGAGTAAGGTAAGTGATTTGGTTCACAAACCAGTCTGAATGATTTCTTCATGACTCATGATCTGATAGCAAAGACTCTCAATTAAAACAGTCAGTAACGACCACTACTGAACCACTTCTGTGATACTTTTAATGCCTTCTTTTTAAAGGCTTAAATGCTTTAATCTCCATTCAATGCAAATGCACGGAAAACTAGTAAATTTCTCTTTTTCTGTGCTCCACAAAAGAAAGAAAGTGGTACAGGTTCGAATCAACACGAGTGTGGGTAAATAAAGATGACTGATTTTAAGTGAACTATTCCTTTATGAGATTATCATTCTCTCTGCTGTAACAATAAGATAAGATATGAACCGGGCTGGTTTCACATTCTCCCACAGAAAAGACCATTTCAGATTGACAACAGTAATTTATTGAGCAGTTATGTCAAAGAGATGCCATTTTAGCGCCGTGATTTATTTAGCAAACCACCAATTACAGTGCAATGATATACCCTGTGGTTAGTGTTTGCCAGCCTGTTTGGAAGTTCGCTGTGAGAAAGCAATAAAGACAAAGTTCATTCCCACACCAGGCATCTAGTTACCTCTCCTTTTAGTCTGCAACAGACTAGAAGTGCTCAGCCATCTCACTCGGGTAAGAGTGATGTGGGGACCTGCGTCTAAGGGAGAGGCAGCCGATAAGCATTCAAAGACTCGCTGCCGGCTGGGTGTACAGCACTAAATTCAGTTTGTTTGATTTGCATAGTGAACGCATTGTATCATCTCATGGATATGCATGAGAACAGTTTTACAGTTTTACTTATTTGTGGTTAAGAGTATGATCATTTATAAAACATTTATAACAATTCATCCACTTAAGTTACAATGGATTATACTTCTCATAGTTAAAATGCATTATAAGTCTCACATCTTGCCATTTTATGTATGTTAATTTACTTAAAGCATACAACTTAAGTAGTAATTTTCTTCTCAAACAGCCATCAGATCAGAAGTATGTGCAATATTTATTATTATATACCATATATAATATCAGTTTAATTATTTTGATGGCACCCTTTAGACAGCTGTTAATCAGTACCTCTGCTTAGCCTTCATTAGCATATCAGTAGCGTGTCTGTTATACGCCAACACTTTATTTTGATGGTTCCTCAACAGACATCCTGAGTATAGGATCCTTTGCAAGTAAGTGAACATTCTCCCTACCCTACCTAAGTCTACTAATACTCTTAGGTTTATATAATAAACACTGATCTTTCTTTTAGTAGAAAGTAATAGCTACTGTAGCTCACATTAGCCTCAATATTAGCCTTACAGGAAACACAAATTACACACTGTGCAAATCTCAAGATATGATATAGTTTATAGTATATAAATTTAGTATATATTATAGTAAGTAGAATTAATATTGTGTGTTATAAACAATCTTAAAAGCTATAGCCGCATGTATGTATATATTATAATGTATTATAATAGTTTTTATAATTATCCATGGGATTTTATACTCACAATATATTTTTATTATAATGCATTATGTATTCATTATAATGACTTAAAAATACCATTATAATGTATTATAAATACAGGCTTCATAGAAAGTGTTACTCAAGTCAATGGGAAAATAAAAACACTTGATAATCAACATTCTTAAAAATATCTTATTTTGTGTTCAGTAGAAAGAAAAAACTCATACAGGTTTGGGATGACTTAAAGATGAACACACAATGACAAAATTATCATCTTTGTGGGTAAACTATCCCTAACCCTAACTCCTAACATAGGAGCATTAGGCTAATGTATGAAAGATGGTGGAACATAATATATGGAGGTGAAAAATTTGGCAACCACATAATATGATAAAGTAAACATTTTGGAACATTGGTCATGACTGATGTTTGAGGAGGGAATGCTGGGAGTTTTTAGGGGACAGTGTACCTCTGAAGCCAAACGGTGTAGGATCACTCTTAATCTCATGTCTTTTAGTTTTGTGGTCAGGACTAGGGGGGGATGATCCTGGCAGCCATTGCAAAGAGCGAGAAAGAAAAGGATGAGAGGACAAAAAAATAAATCAGGAAAGAAGAAAGAGAAAGTCTATAACAGGGTTAAAGGAAATCTTAAATATTATAAAGGAAAAAGTGGCTCTCCAACATGTCCACTAAGACCAACTCTGTGCCTTGAACATCTGTAATGTGATAAAACGTCATAAAGCTTTTCAGAAATTTACCTTAATCCTAATCATATTACAAGAAATACATAGTTATGAGAGTAAACAAGTAAGTGGCTAGCGTTTTGGTGTGGACATATTACTGTTCCTAGAAAATAAGTTTTCACACCTGGTTAAGGCACAGTGAACAGCGGCAACTGATGTAAATTATAATACTACCAACTACGATGTTAAACTGCTACTAATCTAGACTTTCTGATCTACACTAGAGTCTAGTGTTTTCTGAGACTACAGTATACCTGGAGGGCAGAGAGAAACCATGGGTAGGGTTAGGCTTTTGCCAGCAGAGGGCGCTATCAGTTCTGCAGTGGGGTTCAAGCCAAATATTATTAGTGAATTAAATATTCACCATTTATCCAGTGCCACTGAATTCTGTGTTAACCTAATATCTTTGATTAAACATTTCATCTATCAGAGTTTCTTACATATAAATGTTTCATAAGAACAGTTTTAAAGATATATTTTTGTGTAACGCTGTGCCCTCCTGCTGTACCTTTTTGACTCTTGAGGTTACTGAAGCCCTGCAGTGTAAAGCGCTTTTTAGCCACTGCAGCTCTCTCAGTGTTGGGACTGGTGACAGTCTCGTCTATTCTCCGCAGAGACAGAGAGAAAGAAAGAAGAAGGGAAATAACGAAAGACGTTACAGGTTTAGTCAGGAAAAAAGAAACACAGGGGTTACAAAGAACATTCACTAAGCGGCAAGAGGAAAGATAGCAGCATTCTGAACTGTGGGACAGATTTTGGGACACGTTAGTCAGGAGTTGTTTCACCTGACTGACTGGTGTCATATATTTCCTCTGCATTATCAGAAAGCGTGTAGTGAGACCATATATGTGTATGTTGAGAAGGGCTGACTGACCTTTGACCTTGTCATTATTTTTGAGCGAGACGGCTGTACTGGGATCTGCTGCCGTGGGTTCAGTTCTCTTCTCTTCTCCTTTTTTGAGGGTCTTTGGGTTGGTCTTGAAGGGGCTCAGGGTTAGGCTGGTGCTGGTGGGAGTTAACTGTGAGATCTGATCCGAGCTCTTCTGCTGGCTTGCTTCTGATACACAGTGCATTATTAGAAACCACACACACAATAAAACCAATAAAGGGTGTAACTTTATATACACTACTATGTTTCTTGGCAAAGCTGAATTGCCAACAGTACAGTCCTTCAGTTTTTCACTCTATGCTGTTTTCTTTTTTTCTTATCAATGTTGAAGCAGCTGTCCAGCTTTTTTGTGGGAACATGATCCTTTTACGAAGGATACCATTTATTAAAAATGGTATATTTTTGTAACATTACTGATGTATTTATTGTTGCTTCTGATCAATGTAATGCATCTTTGCTAAACTAAAGAATTAATTTCTCGCAATAAAGAGACAAAATCTATTTATTTCACCTCTGCAGGCCTTTAGCTGCCCCGTTAGAACCTTCCGGATCTCGTTCACCCATGCTGTTTTGATCTCTGGTGTCGGTGCCTGACAATAACCAATAAAATGTTCAGAAAGGCAAGAGCCAGGATCACAGAGCGCTGCTTGAATTTATGTAAATTCAGTGCTATTTAAATAAATGATGTTTTTAACAAGGAGAATTTTTACGCTTACCTGTACAATATACACCTCCTCTCGAGAATTACACCAGATCTCAAATTTTTTGTGGTCTCCTTTTGCATTTTCAGTAATACCTACAGCACTCATCTGTCAGAGGGAAATATATATATATATATATATATATACATACATAATCAGTAATACAAATTTTCTGGATTATACTACACTAAAAACAATCAATTATTCCTTGTTAATATTTGTAATAGAACAGTTTTGATAAAGAAACTGATTTAGGAAGTGATTTGGAGGATTTCCGTTTTCATTTACCAGCCCACAGTGAACCAATTTTCATGTCAGAGAAATAAGAAATGAACCCCTTTAATAGTCGGTACTTACATTGAGTGAGTGTTTGAAGCTGTATGAAGGTGCTTTCTCGTAACCCTCTCCATTCTCCTCTCGTTTCTTACAGAAGAGCAGAGCTTTTTCGTGCAGGAACAGGTGTCTCTGCATGGGCTTGAAGCGAGCCAGGTCTTTCACCTTCGCATGACCCTTCTTATGCTCCGTCCACACGCTAAACGACCCCTGCATCATCAGACGCCCCAAATCACTGAGGTTGCCCTGGAAACACAGGTCAGAGGTCAATGGCTACTCCGACTTACATAATTGGAAACCACTTTAGTTCAAAGTGAACATTAAATTTCACAGCGTGAGTAAACGCCAGCCTTACTTCATATCCAGTGATGGCGATGAGATGCATAGAGTCATTGACAGCTTTCAGGATGCCCAGAATAGATGAGAGCGCCTCCTGCAGGTCATCCTCACCCTCACAGCCTTTACTGTACTTCAGTAGTTCCTGACAGAAACACACATGAACACAGAGGTTACATCAGCGAGAGGGGAAACATGAGTTATAGATCTGCACATGTACTCTGGTCTCGTTTACCTTCAGTAAGAGCTGGTATTTGGTTATTCTCTGCACAGGTTTAAGCAGGTACGAGTCCAAACCAAGCTTATGTTCCAGTTTCTTTTGACACTCCTGAAAACAGCACACACAAACTCTCTATTTATTTTTTATTATATTTTTTTAATTAAAAAAAAAATAGTAATAATAATAGTAGTAGTAAGTAATATTTTTTTATTAAATAATACTTATAACATAATTAATAATTAGAATTATTATTACATAATAACAACAACAATAATAATAATGTTCAGAACGTTGATAAAATATTTTTTTAAATAAATTAATGTGTTAATTTAAAGTAACTACATTTAAGTGTTTATAAACACTGTCTATTTCATCATTTAAGCAACAAATCAGCATATCAGAATGATTTTGTAAAGGATCATGGGACATAATGGTTGGAGTAATAATGCTGAAAATTTAGCTTCGTATTACATGAAAAAATTAAATTTTTAAATATTTTAAAATAGAAAACAGTTTCTTTAAGTAGTAATAATACAACATTTCCCAATAGTCCTGTTTCTACAGGTTAGTTTCAAAAACATGCATAAAAAAGAAAACTCGTACCAAATTTAAACTATTGAACAGTAGTGTTTATCGGCTCCTATATGCTGTATCCCTAATATATATCATATATGGCTCTCTATAATATGAGCCACTTAAATTACAGAAAGAAATATGTGCTTATGTGTAGCCTTAATGTCTAACAGCCTCTTTAGTGTGTTGTGAAGTAAGATGACCTGGAAGAAAGCGCAGTCAGAGCACTGTCTCCACAGAGACTCGGAGCGAGGCTTGTTCTGACAGTACTTCTCATAGATCTGCAGATCCGTCATCTAAAAAACATGAAAATGATGTTTGCGTAATCTATTCAATAATGCATTCAATCAGCACAGCCCAGAATGTAACACCTGACTCACTCTCTCCAAAAAACACCGGCCCACAAGCTCAGGATAGTCTGTGTACGCCTCCAGTTCACGAAGAAAGGTCCTGAAAAATACAGAGAGTGAATAGAGAGAATAAGAAGTGCTTTAGCATTATAACACAGACACCGAGGGTTCACTCACTTCTTGTGGAACTGGTATATCTCAGGCATATTCCCAAAGAGGATGTCCTTTTTGTGAAGCAGCGTATTGGGGATGAGGTGAGCCATAGCAGGATTGTCCATTTCTGCTCCATAACCCTAAATACAAATTCATCCGTCAAGTCTAATGCATTGACAAACCTGCACTAATCTGACCTCTAGAGGTTAAAAATGTCAGTGCAGCTCACCTCCAGCACACACAGCAGCTCCTCCACATACGCTCGCTCCGTCTCCAACAGCTCGTTCATCACGTGCCTGCAGCGCACACACATTAAATGCATAATTCATATAGAGAGACATACAATTAGAGCTGATTTTCCTCCATTTGTAACAAGCTGCTGACTGACCGTCTGAGCACGGCAAAGTTCTCCTCCTCATCAGAGACAGACGGGTGCCTGCTGCCTTCATTCTGTAAGTGTATCTCTCCCTGCAAATATAAACCCTGCATCTGTTAACAAGCTTAAGTGCAAAAAATGCATATGTTGAGGGTACACTGTAGCCACTGTTGCTTTAATTATCAATATAAAAGCAATCATATAAATATTATCATTGCTTAAACATTCAAAAAGAGATGTTGAGAGAGATGAGATACCTACTTTTCTGCAGTTTCCATTGATGATATCACCGTCTATTGTCTTTTCTCTATGAGCTGGGATGAAAGCATACTTACATAAATAATCTAAATAAATATTTTTTATTTTTGTGTCATGCAATGAGCTCTTTGTGAACACTAGATGGCAGGAGAGTTCATTAAGTGACAGCATCCGCCGTATCTGTTGTGCATGAGTGACCATAAGTAGCTAATGGCCAGTGTGTGTGTGTGTGTGTGTGTGTGTGGAGGGGGTTAGAGGGACGACATTGAGAGGACGCACACAATACTGCACTGCAGATGAGAGAGGACACTGCTAAACCGTTCTGTAAAAAATTTACGTGTTTGCCTCTCTGCACAAGTCATGCAATATTCATTTTATTAGAGGTTCAATTAAGAATTAACGGCTGAATAGTTTAGATCTTCAAGCTGAGAACACAATAGTCCTGAACTTAAGTGAAGTGAACATTTGAGATGAATAAACTTGGCCCAAAAATACATTATACAGTAGGATTAAAACTGAACCAACACATTAAAAAGTCAAATTTAGGGGGTTAACCTGGAGAAGAGATGGGTGATTTGATGATGGCCTCGGGACGTGGGGCGACGGGCTGCACGGGTCGTGTCTGTTTGGCTGCTAACTTCTTCAGACTGACCCTCCTCTTCTCAAACATTTCCTGCATGGACAGCTGCTTCTGAAACACTTTGTCCACCTGATCCTGTTTGAGAACACATTGATTTAACACTAACAAACTAAAAACACGGCATCTGACTTATAACATTCATGTTCTCAGTGACACCAATTAAAGAGGTCATGAAGTGAGAAATCTAAATTCCCTTGATCTTTCATATATAAGAGGTCATTGTGCTATAACATGCTGTAAGTTTTAAAACTTTCTCGTTAGTCTAAAAACAGCTTATATTGAATAGGCAACTACTAATGACCAATAGCTCCATGCATATGCATATTTTAATTATGGTTTTGATTCTTTTACCCTCAAGTCTTGTGTGAGCACTGAATCGTAGTCCCTCCAAATTCCATTCAAATCTGTCAGCTTGTGCTGACTGGCTGTTTCCAGGTAACGCTCAATCTCCTGCAGCGCTGACTCCGCCCCATCCTGTGATTGACACTTGTCCACAGGCTGAGATGCCAGCAGGTAGATCCCATCGTCACACCATTTAGTGGCCTGGAAGAGAAAGAAAAAGAGTCAGTGATCATCATTAAAGAGGGCTTTTAGTCCGAGTCTGAAATATGAACTATGACCTGTAGTCATGTAGAATGTGTGTTTTATAAAGTACTAATAAACAGCCAATACGTTAATAATGGGCATGCTGATGAAGGAAACAATGTCTGGGCCTGCTGTACCTTCTCTAGACACTGGTGCAGCTCCATGGCTTTGAGCAAATAGGCTTTCTTGGCCTTGAGCACGCTGTTGATCTCCTCACACACAGCCCTCAGCTCAGAGCATTTGGGCAGGATGGAGTCCACAGCGTAATGAGATGCTTCAATCAGCTGATCAGCATCACATGCTAGAGTCAGTGCTCGGTCCAACACCTCCTACAGACAAAGAGAGAGAAATATTTCATCTTTCTAATACTATATACACTTCAAAACATTCGAAAGAAGTTTTCAGGAGCTATTATTTTATGCAACTTTTACATTTATTATTATTATTTTTTTTAAATTGGTTAATCCAACATACTGTACATAAAAAAAAAAACTTAAAAAAATACATTTGCTATAATTCCCACAGTCTGGTGTCAGCAGAATGAGGACACTTTCCAGGAAAGTGATGGGTGATTTATCACATTGAGTCTCTCCGCAGGATGAGGACATGTGGGTGATTTCTGTAAGGGCCTCAAACTGCCGTGCTCAGCAATTTAATTATAGAGTGAGAGATTTACATTGTTTATAAGACCATATGCCTGTATCTGCACATGCTAGAACATTATAAGAGGAAAAGACCCCTTCTAGAGGAAGGAATTGATGGGCTTTTTGCAGTACTATTTTATTTTGTATCTGAATGATATTACATCATTAAAATCATATGGCATTAAATTTATACTTACATATGCTCTCTCTTCATGATTGGTCAGCTCTTTCAAAATATGTTCAACATGGGCTGGGCTGATTCCGATCTCGGAAAAGCCTGATAGTCTGTCGTACACCACGTCTAAATGAGCTCTGACCTACAACACAGAGAAAAACAGCCATTACAAATAATGCTCATAGAGCCCCCTTACATGCACGCACACACACACACACACACACACACACACGATGCACAATCAAAACCAATATTCAAAGATATTGGTTATTAATTATTATTTAGAATTACAACTTAATTAAAATACATCATGAAAAACAATTTAATTATAATTATAAACTGTATAATTATGTAATTATGTATACTAAATAAATCAGTTTATCCAGTATTGTAACTACAAGTAAAACCACAAAAAATTACAAATTATCTAAAATTAATTTTTAACCATTAATATAACTAATCGCCTATTAATCAAGTGCCTTTAATTAAAATAAAGCTGAAATAAAATGTAACTATAAAAAAAAACAAAAAAATGTAGTTACCTTTGCAACTAGCTGACAAAATAAAATTTAGGTGCAAGTACCAACATTACTAAAACAGAAGTATACATTAATATAAAAATTGACAAAAGCATATATCAAAATCACTAAAACCCAAACTACATTTAAAATGAAAAGTGAAAATATAAAAATAAAAGACAGTTCAGCATATTAATATAATAAAAGTACATAAATAATACTAAAAAACACTGGTTAATCTATGCATTCCTACTGAAAACATATATAACAGATATCTAGATGCAGCAGTCAGTGTATCTCACCTCCCTGAAGTTCTGCTCAAAATGCCGCAGTTGTAGACATTGCTCTAGCTTGGTTTGATGTTTATCCCAAAAATCATCAAATGCCGTTTCAGTCTCATCTAACTGACCAAGCAACCTGCAAACAGAGAGATAAAAACACTTCTTGAGTGAAAGAATACTTCACCCAACTCTGTGGAACACAAAAAGAGAGGTTTAGAAGAATGTCCAAGCTGCTCTTTATCACACACTGAAAGCTTATAAACAGCTTTTTACAAAAGTAGTACAAATGATTTGTTTTGTCATCTGAAATGATAGATATCTTGTGAAGTAAATATCCTGCCTGCTGTTATGGCTCTGAAATCTCATGCTGTATGTTTGACAGCACCCATGAATAAAATCCTCAAACAAATATAGCCACGTCTACATAATAAAGGCTGACAGCAGGCGCCTGTGGATGTTAACACGCAGGCACGTATCCAGACCCAGAACACTGCTTCACTGAAAGGTCATGTGAGTAGAACTGGATTTTAATATGTTCCTGTCGGCTAATGCTCTTTATACACGTGTGTGTGTAGATTTGTTGTATAATCTTGACCAGGTGGATCATGTAGTTGTGCATGCAAATACACAGCTGCCCTGAACAGCTTAATAAAGGGCAGAAACCGAACAAGGACATGCAACAGTCAGCTGCTGCGCTGTAACCACCTGGTCTCTCATTTTCACATTCCAGCATGGTAGACGGTCTCACACACACCTCTGAACAGTAGCCAGGTTCTCCAGTTCATCCTGGTTCATGGTATAATCTGGATCTTTCATCAGGGGCTCATTGATGCTCTCCAGCAAACGTGATCCCTGACAGAGAGCGACCCTCAAGTCCTCCTGCTCACACACACACACACACACACACACACACACACACAAACATACACAGGGTGACATGAAATAAACATACTATTCAGTGCGAAGAGTTAACATGAATTATTTATGTAAACTTAAGGCTTGTTTATAGCTTATAGCCATGTGAATAATCCACGTTAAATTATTCATGATCTTGCTGGACCCACTAGGCCCTATACTGAAACATAGTATATTATATCATCTTTATTTTAATAAACAAATAAATACTTTTTTTCATATCTCCTAAACTGTGTAAAATCTGTGTATTTTGCATTACTTTTGTATATAATGTAAATAATACATTGAAAACAGCAATATTGTTGTTACAATTTAATATATTTATATAAAATAAATGTTTTTTACTCATTTAAATTAAATTAATTAAAAGCGACAGTGAAGAGATTTATGTTAAAATATTTATATTAAAAAAGTTGTTCTTTTGACTTTTATTCATAAAAGATTCCTGATTTTTTTTTTTCTTTTTTAGAACTGATAAGAACCATTATTAATAACTGTTCATCAAATCATCATATTATAATGATTTCTAAAGGATCATGTGATATTAAACAGTAAAAGCTGCTGATAAATCAGCCTTGATGTCCCAGGAATACATCATATTTTAGAAACATATTGAAATAAAACAGTTGTTAAAATATTTGATGCATTTATTTCAAACGTTTTACAAGTATAGTGTATATTTCTATAACAGCAAACAGTCTACTTCAAGTATTATTTAACATCTTTTTTCTTCTATAATTCAAATATTTTTTTTAAATAAATAATAATAACTGTAATTGATTTACTTATTCACTAAATGGCTGTATTTTCGCAGGGTAATGTACAAGTTTAGTATGCTGAAATAAAGTTTTCTGACCTTCATTTTGTCCTTCTTTTCCGTGTGGACGGTAAGAAGGTTGGACGTGGCTTCAACGTCATTGGGCAGCTCTGTCTCCGCCAGCTCAGTCCCAAAAGACTGGAGAGTCTGTGCCGTTTTCTTCACCATCAGAGCAAAACCTTCGATGGCCTACAGGCACAACACAAACCATGAGACACATATGCACCAATCACACTAATGGCTGAGTGTGCAACGAATAAAAAACATCCACATGCACTGTACTTTAAACACAGCAGCCACGAATCAATACACGCAAATCAATTACTGATTAAGTAAAAGCAAGTCCACAAATGAAACGAGAAGAAAGGGAATTCATCTGCTTGAGGTGAAGCAGGAAGGCTTGCTTGTTTAATACCACATTACAATTATGAGGTATACTATTACATATGCAGCATGAATATAGTATTATTTCATTTTCACTGTCTCTAAGTAACTATATTTTAAAAATGAACAGAATTCACTGGTGGCATACTGCATATGCATACAAGTAAATTCCATAATGCAACTTGTCTTTCCTTTTTGTGAGTGATGAACTGGACAAAACGTGAGACAATATTAACTATTTTCAACTATTTTTATTTATGATCCATAATGTATTTTAAGCCACATTACCAAATTTTAACTACTATTCAAAAGTTTGGGATCAACTATATTTAAGAAAATAATACAGCAAAGACTTTTGTGTTAATTAGATCAATTAACAACTTTTTAAAAGTGTCAAATACTACAAATTTTTTTATTCCCCCCCAAATAAAACCTGTTTGATCATTCTGTTCATCAAACAATCCTGAAAAATGTGTCAGTTTTTTCCACAAAAAAAAATAATAGCAGTACAACATTGATTTTAATAATGTAAATAATAATAAAAAATAATAATAAATGTTTCCTGAGAGGCAATAAAGAACATTAAAATGATTTCTGCTGGAAATTCTGCTGTTTTTATCCCAGGAATAAATTACATTTTAAAACAATAAAACCTTTTTTTTTTTTTTTTTTTTATTGTAATAATATTTCACAACATATTTATTTTTTAAATAAAAGCAAAAGTTGGTGACCTTAAAAAAAAAATAAATTTTTAAAACAAAACAAAAACATCCTACTCACCCCAAACGCCTATAGTTCCCTAATTTCTTATAACTGGGTATTAACTCTAAACCATACATGGTGGTTACTACTAATGCATTTAATATGGCCTAAGATGACACTTAGCATTAGGTTTAGAGTCCCTCAGTATCTCAGTGCCTTTTTTTCATATGCTGTGTGCTGTAAACATTAAACCAATCCTGTGCTTGCTTTTTATTTCTGTGTCCCACTCATCACTAAAAACAGGTGTGTACTCACGGTGCGGTGTGAAATCCATTTCTCGTGGCAGTACTCCTGCGTGCCGCCCAGTTCCTGAGTGAGCTGTGTGCGGTCGATGTAACTGTGCAGCTCAGTCACAGAGCTGAGCATGATCACCTACACACACAGTACATAATAGAGAGCACTTCGCTTATGCCAGTGTATTATACATCTCATTACGCTCTTCATTAACCACATGCCTCAGTGTGGGAGTCTGTGCCTTGTGTGTGTGTGTGTACTTACCGGCACCTTCATTTTAAACTCATCCTTGTTAAACTTAAAAAAGATGTCTGAGATTGTCCGCTGGAAGAGTGCTGTGGGTCTCAGTACCAGCACCAGTTGCAGGTTGCCTGGAAAAGAGCCCTACAAAACACAGAACAATAAGAAAACAGCCAAATTAAATATAACCCTGCTTCTTTAATAGAATAAAGGCTTCTTTTAGAAGTTCATTGTTCATTTAGAATGGCAAACGTTTACATGTCAATTAAGTGCAATGTAAATCAATGAGATCTTTAAATTGGTATAACAGACATAAAATTACTTGCGTAATGCTTATATAATATATAAATATATTTTCTCTTGCTCTACATCTTCCAGTAATATCTCAGTAAGACAGTGAGATTATGCATTTTTACTGAAGGGGGAAACATAATATAATGCAGTGCAATGATGAGCCAAAGTCTGAGACAAATGTTCCTCAAAATGATCAAATAATCTAGAACCAAATAAGCATTTATCTTGAGATATTACTCAACAATATAACAATTCAAAAGTAATACCATAACATAAACAGCCTTTCTAAGAATGATGACTATTAGTAGATTTTCCTTGTGATCAATTTGATCATTTAGGAGGCATTAAAAATGTGTGTCAAGTAGGCTTTATTGGGTTAACACCTAGCGTATGTTAGTGAGCCATTGCATTTGACTGGTACAGCCTCCCTCCCACCGTCTGCATCAACACACACACATCATCTATATTCTGTTGCCATGACAACTCAGTTCCTTGAGAGACCCGAAAGGCTAACAATGGTCTCACATATGCCTCCCCGAGCGCTCTCTCTCTCTGTGAATGCACACACACACCTTTCGTGGAGTTCTTATGTTTACAGTCTCTTCATTAAAACGCCTCCCTACTGGGTACCGCGTCAAATCAGAAATATGTCTGCAGATCAATACAGAGCTGTGATGTTAGCGTGGACCCTGGCGTGGCTCTCCTGACAGCAGACGACCCAGCAGCCCCTCTGTCTCAGTCTAACTGACAGTGTGTTGGTCAGTAAGCAGTGAAGCAGAAACGAGAGGCTTTACAGCGTGACACCGAGAGCTGATTTAAAAACCCTCGATGCTGCATTAATATTCATCTATTCATTTAAAATGACTGGTGAAACACAATTTTGTCTGGGTTTATATCTTTAATATTTCTGAAAAAGGCTTCTTATGTTCACCAAGGCTGCATTTATTGGATCAAAAATAAAATACAGTAAAATCTGTAATATTGTGAAATAAATAATACAATTTAAAGTAGTTTTTTTACTAACTATATTTAAAAATGTCATTTATTCCTGTAATAAAAAGCAGATTTTTCAGTATCATTACTTCAGTTGAATGTCACATGATCACAAATCATTTGTTTATTATGAATGTTGAAAAGCGTTTAAAGTGCCCCCATTATGCCATTTCCAATATTGCCTTTCATGCAGTGTGTAATGTATGTGAATGTTAACGATCTGGAAAGTTGTAAATCCAACAAGTGCCTGATAAATAAAGTTATTGTCTCCCAAATTCGACTCTATACAACCTAAACAAGTTGTTATTCATTCGAATTCCATTTCCCACTAACATATGTGCATGAAACGTACCATGTTGTACGTTGGCCAGCCGTGAACAACTTGACCCCACCCACAAACACATAATTTTACTGACTGCTTCTGTGAACCAGTGGCTCCACTCAATCACAACCTGTAAGCATGATCAATGATAAATGCTTATATTTTCTATTGCATGTTCAAAATGAAGAACTATGCCAATGGGCCAATCGCTATATGCAGAAGACCAATCGCAACAGTCCGGGCCATCTGACCAATCAGAGCAGAGCAGGCTCACGGAAAGGAATGATTTAGAGAGACTGCATCTTAGAACTGTTTTGAATGAGTCATTTGAGAATCGCTGAAAAAAGCATTTTAGCATTTGTACGCATGTAAACCTATTGTAGGAGACAACATTAAGAGTACAACTACAAACTTGGTAAAAGTTTAATCGCTTCACCACCTTTCCAAAATAAATAAATAAACACAAATAAATTATTATTCAATAAATTGCATAAACATTAACAACATGGCTCTCCTCAACAAGTCAGTCCAAAAGTCAAGTATGTTATACATAAACATTCATTTAAATCGCATTAGTATGTTTGTAGTGCTTCGTCATTGCATCCAAATGCAGGCAGCTGCCCAGTCACTCTGACCACAGATTTACGTTGGCGCACAATCAGTATTTGTCATTAACACTTGAGCCGTCCCAAGAATCAAAATCATGTCCTTACAGTTCAGCGGGAATCTGCCAACATGAGATAATCCTACAGCGGGCTGATCTCACAGTCTGCCATGCTGAAATGCCTCCAGATCTGGGTTGAGGAAAATGTTATTACCCTGCCCCCCTTTTTTCCTTGGACAGTGCTGTTGTTTGTTTTCATTCGCGTTTACCAATTAGGGAAAAGTGAGATTCAAGGGCTAACAAGAATAATTAGCATGGCAATTGGGCATTTGGTTGCAGAGTGGACCTCAACACGGATGAGATATGATTAATTAACCTCAGAGCTGAAATTTAGCACATAACTCGTCACACAGTTTAATTGAACATTACAGCATCTATCTTGAGCCAAAACGCAACTACCCAACAATCGCCAAAACACTCCTAGGAGCAAATTATCTGGAAAAAACTACAGAAAATGTAAAAAAAAAACAAAAAACATTATGTTATTGTATTCTTTGCATTCAATGTCCAAAGTAACTGTCAAATCCAAATGAGCAGAGATTCTCTATTCAGACACACTCATGTTTGATTGCTGACAAAGGAGCCTCCTTAAATTGAATCCCGCCTTTATATTAACATGACAATATCCCATTTCTCTGAGGCAGATTGGCCATGCTTGTCCCCAACAAGCTGGCAATAACCGAAGAGTCGCAGAGGTCGGCTCCGCGCACAACAGGAAGTCGGAGAAACACGCCCCATTATTGAGTCCTCCATTAAAGCTCATTCAAGCAGATGTGACCAACACAGCTCCTCTTTTAGGAAGCTTTAGTAAACCGCTGTGTGGCTGTGATTGTATTACACGACCGCCTTGGGCCTCTCATAAATACCGTAATTATAAGATACCATACCAGTGGTCTTGTTTAGTTTTAGCAAATGAACTGTACTCATTGATATAGACAATGCAAACGCACACCCTATGTTTTCCCAAATCTGATGCACTCACTTGTGCAGAAATCAGTCCTGCTCATTAATACGATGGCATTGATGTTGCAGTGAATGTGGTCACCCTCCCTTCCCCCATTCTAGCTTGCTTATGCCTTTATTATGTATGTGTGTGTGTGTGTGTGTGTATAAAGACTACAGAGGGTTTGTCTGCCCACAGTCAGATTGTAAAACATTGTTTTTTATGGCTTGTAATGATGTAGATCTAGAAAGCAAGGATGCTGATTGCTCATAATGGTGAAATAAAATGAATATTATATGATTACAATATATAATATATTATATATAACTTATTAATCACTTGTAAAATGTACAACACTTTGAATATTTTTTTAAAGTGCCCCTATTATGCTTTTTCAAAAATTATTGTTCATGCAGGGTGTCATGTAGCTGTATGTGAACATAA
>JAUCNO010000001.1:1566885-1587474 GCA_032353835.1 Enteromius viviparus | reverse complement strand
GGCTGGTTCATTTGCAGCCCTTTTATATAAAAGTGTAGAGTTACCGTCATGGAGACAGATGTGTAGGGGAGTAACTTGTTGCTATTAGGTAAGTGTTTCTAAGTTAGTCTTGAAGGTGAGTAGTTACTATTTAGCCTACTATTTGCCCTCTTGTTATAACTTTGAGCACCCGCCCCGTTAAATGTCTCTGCACGGCCCTGCTGTCAAGGAAAACATGGGACACAGGAAAAGGCATAGTATCCCTCACAATATAATATTTCTCAAAACCCTGTTATCATCTGTTGAAGATGTTGAAGAACACAGGAAACAAAGCGTTCTTTTAAAGTCAGTGACATTGGATGGAGATGCATTCAACTGTGTCGAGTCCAGCTCCTAATTACATACGCTTTCTGAACTCAGAAGTTCTAAGAGATGCAAATATACAAAGAAAGGCAGCTCAGGAACGGATTGAGAGTTCTGTCAGATTCTCTGTGTTTTTCTTCATGTTTTTCAAAAAACCTGTAACGATCTTTTAGTTTTGAAACTGTTTTTGAATTCTATAAAATAGGTTAGACGCAAGGAGAGGGGATGATTTCCGTACGGCTAAAACATGAACATCTATCCAAAAACAAAGCTATCATACAGAATGAGAAGAATTAAACTATAGCACATGATTTATAACTATTTCTCATAGTTATGTTTATTATTTATATATTTTTTAGAGGTGTACACAAACATTACTATAATGTTACAGTTAACAACAGAGCCCAAACCTTTTTAATTACTATTTATAAATAACCAACACTCAACTTAAAACTTTGGTATGCAAATTGCACATAATACAGAATTTAAATTAAAACGTGGCTATCATAACATAAGGTAATAGATTTATAACATAAATTAAATAATTAAGACACCACTAACAGCAAAGTAAAACATAATGAGTATATAGTCTAATTCACTTTAAGTACTGGGACACCTCCTTCTAGTAAACAGGTTTGACTGCTCTAGTAATTTCCATGAGGGGAAATCCTATTGTTTAAGCATATAATGATATTCTAGGG
This sequence comes from Enteromius viviparus, assembly GCA_032353835.1. NCBI lineage: Eukaryota > Metazoa > Chordata > Actinopteri > Cypriniformes > Cyprinidae > Enteromius > Enteromius viviparus. The sequence continues at coordinate 1,586,431 of JAUCNO010000001.1, read as the reverse complement.
AATTGTGTGCTTCTAATTTTATACCAACAGTTTGGGAAAAGGACCCTTTTCTATTCTAATATGGCAATGCCTCTGTGTATAAGGCAAGGTTTGATTGATTCTGTCATTGTGAAAGAACACCTCTAGCCTGACTTTAAATGTAGACCTTGAGCAAAGAATTAATAAAAAAAAACACCAATGAATTGTACATATGGGTACAATCAGTTTGGACACATCTAAAACTGTTGCAAAGGGGACAGAAATACAGTTTTTACATACATGAATTATGTTTTTTTGTACATCTTTGTATACATCTTTTTTTGTGCATTTTTCTGTTCTGAAGAAGCAGGTGTCCAAATACTTTTGTCTGTATAGTGTATGTACAAGTCATTATTTTTTTGGTTTACGAGTTTTTGGCTCAAGGTCTGCATTTAAAATCACACCAGAGGGGTTCAGTTGGGATTAGGACTTGGCTTTATGCAGACCACTCAAATTCTTCCACACCAACTAAATCAATCATTTCTTTTTAAACCTTGCCTTATACTTGGAAGCATTGTCATGTTAAAATAGAAAAGGATCCTGTACAAACTGTTGCTATAAAATTAGAAGCACACAATTCCCTATATCAGTATATGCTGAAACATTAGGATTACTAAAGCAGTCAAACCTGTTCATTAGAAGGGGGTGTGCCAATACTTTTGGCAATATGGTGTATTTTGTAAAATGCTCTTCTCTAGATTTCATTGCACTAGTGATGACACTGATGAATTGCTTGCCTGAGGAAAGTGAAATGCTACGCGACATGTCTTTCTGTGATTGAACTACTAAGAATTACATGGAGCATGAGATGTTCATTCATGTTTATTTTGCGTTAAAACCAGTAGTGAAGAGGAAGGGGTTCCGAAAACCGCTTCATTGTTTGAATTAACTGAAAAATTGACATAATTGAAAGTTGAGACTTTGTTTCTCATCAAAAGTAACAATATATAAAACTGAAAGTTTACAATGAAGTTTTGCACTCATGCAGTGGGGGAAAAAATACTTTGTACACATGCGTACCAAGCCAACAGACACATACTGAAAACTTTAAGTATGAATACAGTATGTGTATCGTTACACCCCTAATAAGTGTTTTTTGCTTCTTTTTGGTGCTGGACAGGTTTGGTTACTGTAAAATGTTGTTCAAAAAAAGCTTTGCGAAGATGTCTAAAAATAATTCTACATATGTGTTGCAAAAAAAAAAAAAAAAAAAATTAGATTGAAACTTCTTTTCCCAGAAGTTCAATCAAGAAAAAACACATCTTCCAGGAAATTTTCCCTGACATTCAGTTCTCAGAATCTCTTCTTCCATTCTCCCGTTTATCTGCCCCGCTCACCTTCTCCTCCGCTGTGTCTTACACAGTTCACGCTTTGTCTCTCCAGTATTCTTTCTCTTTTAGCCCCTCTGCCACTCCTGGTTCACTCTCATCTCTTCCAAGGTCTGCAAGCACAATAGCCAAACAACACATTAGTATTTCCTCCCCGACATGCATTTGACATTGTGCGAGAGAATGAGTGCCGCTTCTCTAGGCCACTAACCTTGCTATGCAAGGCTAATTATAGTCTTCACAATTAGCACGCTAATGCTAGTCACAGCATGAATGTCATTCACCTTTGATAAAGTCCCGGCCTTGCGGCTAACCGCTTATGAGCCAGTGCATTATCCCACATTATCCGTTCAAGCCATTTGAAGTTAATGAGCTTTGATTTATGCGGAATTCGATGTAAAAGGGATTTGGTAACCTGGTCAAGCAGGCTTGCCAAATATGCCAGTGTAGACCTCCATTACTGGAGGCCCACCAGTCTGGGTCTGTCTCCAAATTCTGAAAGAGCTCGAAAAAGCACTCCACGTATCAAAATTACAATCAAATGAAATTTCTGGGACCATCAGATAGGCAACAAAGAAGGAAAAATTGGACTTCCTTTTGTGAAGAGAGATATCACACACGCACATCACACTCCTAAATGGGATGAGGTTTGACAATGGCATTACAACCTGGATGACAGTTGTGACCTAAACTATGACAGATGGAGAATTGATGGGCAAACCAAGTTATGTCTTGCTCCCTACGGGCTAATCTTTGTGAAAGTGATTCAGTTAACCCTCCGTCAGCTTGGACATTAGCTGGACAACACATCAGATCAGTGTTTTTCCCATACATCACACTTATTCAGAGACAAAAGTGGTTGAGTGCTTTGTGGTAACCTATTACTGTCTGGTCAGATGAAAGCGCGTTCAAACAATTTCATTTGGGAAAACTGGCCAATAAAAAAGAGCCAGTAATATAAACTAATTAACATTCACACAAATTCTACAGAGCTGCTCCGATAACAGCTGCTCTCCTTAAAATTCAGTTAGACAGTTGTTTAGTTAAATTCTATGACATATTTAAGTTGTGGAAGACAAAATGCAAACAATTGACTAACAACTGTTTGTATGGTTCCCATATTTTTTAGATTATACTTAACTTTTAACATTATATATTACTTCAATGTAACTGTTATATTGTTCGTGGTTCTTGTACATATGTGTATATAGTATATATATATATATTATAAATAAATTGTTTATGATACAAAAGAGACCTCCTTCGAATAAAAGCTGTTCTTTTAAAACAGTCATTCATCAAATAATCCTGTCATCAATAATCAAGTTCGGTTAACACAAAAATATTAAGTGGAATTACAGTTGTAATTAAAGTGTTTACTGTGCAGCAGATCAGTGTATTAGAATGATTTCTAAAGTACTTTTAAATTGTAATAGGCTTATTCTTATCTATTTTTGCTAATATATGTGCAGTATAGTAATAAAAGCCAAAATATTAAATGTCATGGATGAATGTTTACTGAGGAAGCCACTTTTTGTAAAGGGGGTTAAAAATGGCCATTTTCACCTAAGATCCAGAGTCACATTACAGGAGGCTAATAGATAAGATGGCATCATCATAACGATATTTTAGTAGTTTGTAAAATCTGTTGACTTTATTAATCTTTGTTGCATTATGTGCCAATGTGTCTATATAAAAATGAGCACTTTTTAATTTTTTTTCTCCAATGTTTGCAAGCCTGTAGCTCAAAAAAGTATTAAGGATGTCTTAATGCCCTTCCAGATACTGGGTCTTAACAAACCTTCCTTTTTGGTATCTACATTTTTAATACGGCCAATAATATTTCACAGCTTTTAATGTATTTTTGTATCAGCCTTGAAGATGCTTTTTCAGAAACGCATGGTTCTTGCTGATCTTAAATTTTGAATAGTACTGAATAGCATTCACTTTAAAAATATAGTTGTCTACGTAATATATTCATATTAAGTTATAATTATATATATGAAAAACTTTATATCACAGTCCTTAAAGACAAAAAGACAAATCCTCACCTCTAATGTGACCTTCAATAAATGCAGAAATATAAGACACTGGGAAAAATCACGGGTAAACAAAATATTTCAGCTGCCCGAGAAACATCACAACTTTGCCTCCCCAGAGTGCAATCTGCTGACAAACAGCTCTCTCATTTTGCAGAACATTTTAATTAGACAAGGGCTCTCTGGATGTAAAGAGAGGTTTATGTAAATCCAGGACGACTACAATGCTGTTAAATCAATTTCATTTTGCAGCTGTACCTCTGAGGTCCTGCCTGATCTGTGCGGGATTGACAAAACAGTATGGCCTCGGAGGGACAAATGCAATCACATGCAGTCCTAAAGCATCTCAACTTGAACTGCAGTACATAATTGCTCTCCTCAAAGTTTTATTTAAAAAAAAACAACTTTAACTTATAGAATATTGCCCTACATAAGTTGTCTAAGACAGTCACAGAACATTCAGTTTGCTAGGGTTTATGTCACATGGTCTGGTTCAGTACACAAAGATGCCAAAGAAGAAGGACCTTTCAGTGGACAAATATTGAGAATCTCTTTCCGCTATAAATAACCTTTTGTTGAATGGGAAGATTCCATGGATGTTAAAGGTTCTTAATGGAAGCACAGATGTCAATAAAGAATTTATCATTATTATACTTTATTGTTAAAGGTTAGTTAGTTCACCCAAAATGATAGAGCTTTGAAGGGCCAGGATCATTTTTTACTATAACTCCGATTGGATTCTTCTGAAGAAATGCATATAAAACTATGGCTTGAGAGTGAGTAAAACACTTTCTAAATGTTATTTTTGGGTGAACTAACCATTTAAGAGCGCGAGTCATGCTAATCTTCATATGCGAATATTGTAGACCCAGTCAAAAACTCTTTTACTTCTGGTTCTAACACACCAAGGGTTAATCAAAGATACTTTCGCCTGATTTTTGAAGTAAAAAAACCTAATTACAAATGACTCGTATTAGTGTCTGACAGGGTCAGAAGGCGGGTGTCCTCTTGCCCCTCCAATACGCCTCTCCACGCTTCCCCCTGATGCTCGCTCTCCTCGGCAGATGTTTTCAGACATATTAAAACAGCATCAGTAAATCTGCCGCGCGGCCACCCTCGATCCTGCCGACACCACGAGTCGTTTCATCACCTCGCCTGTAATGAAACGACGGGCCGACGGAATCCGCTCAGCACGGCATTAATCAGAGCTTTCCTACTCCATGTGAAATATCAGACCTCTCCTGACAAAGGCCCCCCTCTGCATGAACAAGCCGATCATTATCTGCTCCTGTAGGAAATTAAATACGGGGCCCTCCGTCTGTAATATGCGGATATGCAGATTGGCAGACGGAATGGAGGGACGAAACTGGCCAACGCCAGGGCGACTTGATTAATATGCGCGGTATGAATACGAAATCAGACAGCACGTCTCATGTTGTTGGGGGGGTGGTGGGGGCGGCAGGACGACGACACCCACATTAAAATGTCACCACTGTGGCCGCACTCACATGCTGATTTGGATGAAGAAGCTAAAATATTGCCTTTAAAAGGGCACACTGGGGAGATTAAAAGAGCCTTGTTTGCTTGTTGTGAGATGACGGGGTCATGGTGAGATGATTTAACCCCTCTATTGTCTTTGGGTCAGTTTTGACCCGAGCTCTAAATAGCACAGTTTTGGTGTTTGGGACCAGGCTTTGTGACATTGTAAAAATCTTAGCATACACAGTAAAGTTGGTAACACTTTACAGCAAAGTACCATTAGTTAACATACTGTAAGTAAATGCATGAACTAATGTTAACTAACAATGAGCAATACATCTGTGACAATATTTATTAACCTTTTTAGCATTAGTGCAAAAACTGTTTATTGTTATTTCATGCTAGCTTGGGTTCATTAAACAGCTTTTGATTTTAAAAATTTATTAGTAAATGTTAAAATTAACATTAATACTTTACAATTTGTTAACATTAGTTAATGCATAAACAAACATGAACAAACAATACATTCCTTACAGTATTTATTCATCTTTGTTAACGTTAGTTCATAAAAATACAATAATTTGTTGTTAGTTCCTGTTGTGCATTAACTAATGTTAACAAACACAACTAGTGATTTTAACAACGCATTAGTAAATGCTGAAATTAGCATTAACTATGATTAACAAATGCTGCTAAAGTTAACTCATGAACCTTATTGTAAAATATTACCAACAACTATTAGATGAATAAATGCTTTAGGTGTTTTTTAGATGTTAGTTAATGCAGTTAACTGATGTTAATAAATGATTTTTTTTTGTTAAGTGTTAGCAACATGTTTTATAATGATCATATTTACAAAAATAGTTTTGTCTTTGGTCTCAAATTTAACGTAAGTTTGAAAGAACAATAATGGCCATGACTTGGACCTTTCAGCATGTTATTTTATATTTCTATGTATGTATTTATTTATTTTTATTATTACTTTGGGTTTTTTTTTGCAATCAATCTAAAAACAGCTTTTCCTAAACTACTGTTGTACCACAATAAACAATGTTTCCTACTGTATGTATGGAGGAAAGGATTATTACTTAAAATGTAGCTATAAAATGTACAATGTTTAACAATGAATCGATATTCGAATACTACACAAGTTAAAATGTGAGGTATTGCAAAATGGCAAAAGTTAACGAAAACTAAGTTCTACACAAAAATTAGTAAAAAATAGTTTCTACATATTACGAATCAGCATTTAATAGAAATTACATTTAAATGTAAAAAAAAATCAATTTGAATGTATAACATATGATTTTTTAAATTAGAATAATTTTTACAGTCCCAAAAAGGGTAATCAAGGGAATTTTGGGCCCCAACTGAATTTATTTAGTGTTTCACGTGCCTAATTTGAGTCATAACAATATGTATAAAATAATAAAGATACGATTAACAGTTTGAAACAGCAAAATCAACAGATGGAGATCTGCTAATCGGAACTGTAAGCTATATGCTTGTAATGTTCAAGAAGAAATAAAAAATTAAATTCGAGAGACACTTCCCTTGTTTTTCTCTTGTACTACTCCTCTGCCCCCTCACATTGGGAGAGAGTGATTTTGTATGAGAGGCCATTTCTGTGGTATTGTTATTAATAAGGACCTGCACTGACACCTTCGCCAGGCCTGATTGTGGGGCTCATCTGCATTGTATAGCGAAATAGGGGGGATTCTGCAATATTACCAAAGCTGTAATTTCCTGCAATATCATTTCACATTCGTCCTCTTTTCTAGTCTTTTTCCACCGCTTCTTTTCTGGCCATTTCTACCCTGTTGGAGTGTAATTAAGAGTCCTGACCCTGTGACCTCCTGGTTTTAACAAGCCATTTGGAAAATGCTCTGAAAAAGCAGATCTTTAACAAAATATCCCCCCCCCCCAGCTCTCCCAGGGGGTTCAGCGGTAGAATAACATGATTAATCCAGTAATTGTATGGCAGGCAGTAGTTGTATTTCTCTATCTGAGTGCTGGTTTTTCTCTTTCTGAGAGGATGATTACATGAGGAAGGGATGTCCCGTGCTATCGGTTCTTCTGAACAAACTATCGGCAGGGGCATGATTGTATTATGCCAGCTCATACTCGAGTCGCAAAACTTACAAATGTCAGAAAAAAATAGGGGTAGCATATAAAACCCAGAGGTAAGTAAAGGTCCATGCAGACTTCCTTTTAAAATGCATGCTACGGATTTGAAAACGCATATTGATGCAATTTTTTTTTCACTCTGTGTTAACGTGATTTTATCCGGTGAGTAAACGATGACCTATTTACACACAATTCTGACTTAACACCACAAAGAATATGTTCCTCCTATGTATTATAAATCTAAAGTTTTTAGTGTCTTTAAATGCTTCTACATTTTAACATAAATGTTTCTTGAAAATCTCCCATTGTATTACCAACTAATTTTGCACTTTTAAAGAATAATGAGCGCTGTCTTGGGTGATTCTGGCAGTGCTGTGTTAGGACACCGGAGGCTGGCGTCAGGCAGAGTAAGCTGAGCAAGCAGCAGTGCGGAAGACTGTCTCTCCGGCATTCTGTGTTTTTAAAAAAGGGATTGAGGCAGAGACTCCCCTTATGACAACACGCTGACACCTCAAATGTCATTGCCAAGAACATGCACTAACTCTTCATGCACGTCTTTTGTAAAACTATCCTTTGTTTAGTCGATGCACAGTACACCCTCAGAAAATAGGTACAGATGTGATTGCTGGGGCCGTAACCTTTCAAAAGTTAGTAATATGTAGTTTTAAGATACTAATATGCACCTTTTAAGAGGTAAATAAGGTATAAAGGCTGATCAAGGTTCGCCATTTAAAAATTTACAACTTCATTGACATCTTACCAACATCTTTGGCCTGTGATTATTCAGACTTGTGGAAAAGACTTTGTGAATATGTATTGTTTTACAACACATTTCTAAATGTACATTATGGTTGAGTAACGTTTCACTTCTGCAAGGATGCATTAAATTGATCAAAAGTGACATTAAAGACATATTATGTTACAAAGGATTGCAATTTCATATAAATGCTGTTCTTTTGAACTTTCTATTAATCAAAAAATGTGAAAAAACTCTGTTTATAAGGAGACCAAAGTTTTTATATAACATATATTGGTAAGAAATGTTTCTTGAGGACCAAATCAGCCTATTAGAATAGTTTAAGGAAGAATAGATGTGACATCAAGGTATTAGTTAGTATAAATCAGGGGAGTTTGGGCTGACATCCGTACCTGCAGATTCTGCTCATATTAGTGTTAATTTTTTTCAGGAAAAAATTCTTATTGGAAACATGTTTGCAACAAGAGTTTCAAGAGTTCACGCTTTCTCATTGATAGAAAATTGTTAGCGAATTTGGCTCCGAGCCCTAAAGCTTTGAACCCTGGTGCGGGCAAGAGTTCAGCATTCGGCTCGAGGAAGGAGGAAGGCGTAAATTGGTGGAAAAGGTGGAGAAGGGGTGGAGGAGGGATGCACAAAAGCGAGATGTGGGAGAAGGGAAAGCGGGGGTGTATATAGTGAGAAGGACTGGATTCGATTGGGTGCGAGTTAAACAGGTAATGATTAAATGATGAGCTGCCAGCCGTGTGTGATTAATTCATCCGCGATCATTCTTACAAATTCATACTAATTGGAAACTCGTAAAACATGTTTGATTTAGTAACAATCAGCATAATTTAGTCAACATTTGTTGAGTGCACAAGCTTTTTCTTGAAGCATCTTGGAGACATTGCCACAGTTTTTCTGGATTGTATCTGTCCAAGTTTGTTCCGTTTCTTCATGTGATTCCAGACGGACTGGAGGATGATCAGGTCATGATCAAACTCTCATAATCTCATGAATATTTGGAAATGTAAACTGATATTTCCTACTGACACACTACAGCAAAATATAGAAATACATGACTTAAAAACTAGTACTCCAATAATAATACTAGTGTTCTAGTATGTTTGCCATCACTGTATTACATGAAAACATTTAACATTGTAATAATAATTGTATTATTAATGTTATTTTTATTTGATTTTATTGAATTTCTGATTAAATAAATGCAGCTGTGGTTTATTTCAGAAACAATAATAATACATAAAACAATGTAAAATAAAAAAAAAGTGAATGAAAAAAACAAAAGATGAAAATGAAATGCTTTTCTGCGATGTGAGGTATTATTTCTCTCTCTGCCTCAGCATCAGGCACAACGCCCCTCTTTTCTGACGGCTACTTGAGTCTGAATGCACTGTTATTATAGGCATTATATGAAATTGGGTGTTTTATGTGAGGCGGATTATGGATCAATAACGGTGGTGGATGTGGTTGGGATAACTGGCCACTGTCACTTCTGCTCTATTGCTGCTGTCAGGGCTGATTTATAAAGTATGTGTGTGTTTGTGTGCGTCCTGCTTCTTTCATTTATTCCACATCACTCACTTGAATGGTTGTTGCAGTGTGTCTCAATTTACCCTGGAAAAAAAGCTGATTTGCGAGACGTAAATGCACCTACACGAGAGGGGACAATCTACATGTGCTCATAGAGGTAAGGAGAGTGATTGCCCGTGTGTGCGTGCGGAGGAAACTTGAAAGTGAGTTCATGCACAGAATTTCTTGATTCCAAAGAGACATCTCACATTACAAAAACAGTAAGAAATTGAAAAGACACTTTTATGACAAGTTTTTACAATTAAATGCCATGGAATTTCAGCATAAATAAAATACGTGTTTCTGGACTACATTTTTCACATGAAATATTCTTTTCATCTGACATTCTTAGAATGCATCAATGAAGGTGCCTTTGATCATGTGAACTTCTGTATTAAAAGTTTTAACACCCTAGTTTTCATACAGTATATAGGTAACAAAATGTTTTTTTATTTCATCAGTTATCTATATCCACTATTTATTTGTAATTCAATACATTCCATTTTAAATACCATGCTCAGATTTATACTTGAGCAGCCCATCATAGAACAGATTTGTAATATGCAAGGACACAATTGTGATGGCTCGTGGATCGATCCACGCTGGATTTTAATCTGAAACATTTTTTTACTACTTTCAACAATAAAAGCAGCCATTTCAATATAACTGTAATATGTAATATTGTAATATAACTGTTTTTTAATAATAATTTTTATTACATTATTTTATGTCACTGTTTTGTGGAATAACATTCTTTGATAGTGTCACAATATCTACAAACCACAGTGTAGTAGTTATGTCATATTTTGTCAAACCAATGTATGAAATTCAATAAAAATAAAAGACAATAAAAAATAAAATCATTTTAATGTAAAACATTTAATGGAGAAAACAGTAGAATATGTCCATATGTTATAAACCACACTTTGACCAAATAAAAAAAGTCCAGATATCTAGTATAAAATGCCTGATTACTTAGCAAGTCTTTTAACATATCTGTGTATCTGTGTCTGTAATGAATGAGTTATTAGAGAGAGGATGAATTACCTGTGATAAACTACTGTTAAAAATGTCCATGCATTTAAATTAAATTAAATAACACTTCAAATAGTGTTTCTCTTCTTCCAGGAGGAGTTCTGCCCCCCAGTGGCACAAACAGACACAGCTAAGCTCCAGGTCTATGAAAATGCTTGTTCAGGAAGGCGTTAAAATGTACATTACCCATGCAAATTTTGGGTCTTCAAAACTTCCTTGACATATTTTTTTTCAGAAAGTAAATCTTTGAAATTGTAAATCAACCAAACATCAATAAAGTAGGTTTTACAAGAAAAAACTCAAAATCTAACATCTAATTCAAATTGATACTTTCAGCTTCTTTGTAATTAAGTGTGAAATTTACCAGCAATTTCTGAGTGCCAGTTGTTTTAAAGTCAATCCTACAACACTGAAGGAAGCTCAATAGCTGGTACGACACAGAAGAAGCCTTGTTTTGGTTACTAAAGAGACCAAAAACACAAGCTTTTATCACCACAGACCTTTACAACCTATAACAGACTTTTACAGCTTTAGTAAACATTATTATCCTTACAACACAATGACTGAATTTTTTCAGAGGTTTTTATAAACGTTATGAAATCTTGGATAATTTATTCACTGATTAAAATGTTTAATGTTGTCAACAGCAACAATGATACCAAACTCCCCGAAACCACAGAACACTAGAAAGACGTCTTGTTTTCTTTGTGTTTTTTTTATGCAGCATTTAAAAACAACATGCTAAAAACTGTTCGAATTTATCAATTAAAATGCGAGAATGAAAGAAAAGCAAAGTTGTGGCTTGTTGTGGCTCCAGGAACTAGCAGCGGATAAATTTGCTGTTGAAATAAAGGGGAAGGCTTCTCTCTCTCTCTCTCTCTCTGGCTATGTCACTTTTACATAAGACCAAAATATAGGGGAACAATAGCAGCAATTCTCCTCTGAGTATATCGAGCCTGGTTGCCGCTTCCCGTTCGTTTCAGTCAAACAAGTAGGAAACAACTAAATTATATGGCACACGAGGACAGTAGCGCCCATAATTTCAGGATCGACAAACCCTGCAATAGAATTACCCAAATTACCAGCACATGAACAGTGTGAAGTGGCGTAATCCTTTGATGTTACTGACACTGCTGACTGCACAAACGTCCAACTGCCCTGGATATTCTCTCTCTCTCTCTCTCCCTCGCGCAGTGCTGCACTGCTACCATCACTTTCATCTCCGAGCCGCTCTCATTTTACATCATTTAGAATCCATATCTTAATAACAGAGGTTGAATTCCTAATGATGCAGCAATTTTAAGATGACTTCAAGTCTGAAGTGCTATAATAAAGCAGAGTTAGTTAAATGAAGATGTAAACTAAAAATGGTTATACAAATTAATTAAACATAAAAATTTATTTAACTTTTTAAAATATTTTAATGATCCCCCCTTTGCAACATTTATGTATTAAAGCAAGGTAATTATGGTGAGGAATAGAACTAGATTCTAAAAATGAAAGCTGGATGTTACAGTATACAAAAAAGTATATATATAAACTGTATATAAATATATATATATTAACTGTAATGCTGTATATCAGTCTGTCTGACTTTAAAGACGTTTTAGAGTAATGCACTAGCAATTTTACACTTATTCCATATTAAAGTCATTTTGTACATGACTTGAATGGAGTACTCCTGACCAAACTGAAAGTAGCCGGTGTGTGACACTAATGCATTTCAGAAGTGTTTAAGTCAATCAGATGGATCTCTAAATGTACTGTGATTATTCATAATGTGCCTTTACAGGACTTTTGTTTTTCTTTCTATAAATACCTTATAGACATACTTTTAAAAAACCTTGCAAGGACAGTATATTCAATCAACTATTTAAATATGCATTTTGAATACACGAATAAATGCATTTTCTTTGCATTTGATTTTGGGACAACGACACTCCAAAAAAACAAAAACAAAAAAATCTTGGCCTGCACCTGCAAAATACCTCCGTACATACAAATCAAGCTCAACGGACAACAATGAGAGCGCAGCTCCTTTTATGAGCCGGAGTATCTCCTAGAGCAGCAACGCCTGGTTTCTTTTGAGGAAACGCCACTGTGTAAACAATAACAGCGAGGATTTCTGCTCAGTGCCCGCGGCTACCGCAGATATGCTCTCGCGTCCTCCTACGGCAAGAGGGAGGGAAGTTTTAAATGACAAACATAGACAATAGAGGAGCATGAGAAAACAAATTAACCTGTCAGCCCCTAAACAACACGTCAGCACGCCACACTCGACATGTGATACTAATCTTTTCAGTCCCTGTGGGTGAAACAACAACAACAAATAAAATACACAAGACATGATTCTCTTCTGGTGTTTTTGTATGTGAGACATTGTGTCATATGCATAAAAGAGAGGATCGTGTGCTTGTGATGAGGATGTTTAGGGCTGTGGGTGCTGGTTCAGCTTTCTTAAATGTGTTCAAATATACAGGTAAAATAATCGATTTTCTTATCATTTATAAACACTGTTTTTATGCTTCTTTTTAAGAAAACAGACCACAGCGAATCGCTTCAAAGCGCGCCAAAACTGCTTTGCACTTGCTGTTATACTGGTGTGTTTTATTTAGGATGCTGGTGTTGAGTCAGAATCTAAATTCCATTGCTTGTGTTTTCAAAGGCTTATGCGAATCTTCCCATTTCACTCCTCCGTCTTAAGACAAATGAAACATTTAAAGACGTGCCTTCTTAGAAAGGCAGATGCTGTAAGATTCCGATCAGAGGAAGAAAGAGCGCATAATGATAACGCTGCTATCTTTTAGTCATTTCCGTCACGTAACCCTGCCCCCATCTCACAATAAATATAAAGGGTCGCTTCAAGACAGCTGAAATTTAAGTAATTATCCGTGCATCAGATTATAGGTCAAAGCTACTCTCACTTAATCTTGCTTTGTTTCAGAGCACTTTCACTCACAGGTCACTTTTTATTCTGTTGGACCACGTATTAACTAGAAATACACTTTAGTTTCGCTTTTTAGATGTCACAGGGAAGCTGTGGTCGCCATGGTTTTAGCTGATATTATCAGCTACAGCTTTTGAATAAAATAATGTATTAGTAAATGTTAAAATCAACATTAATAAACGCTTTTACTACGTAATAAAAGTTAACAAATTAAACCTTATTTGTAATTGTTATAAAGTATAATATACACAAATTTTAATCAAAATATCACAAAAATTGAGTATTTTCATGTATTGTAATTATAATTGTAGGCTATACTATTTTTGTTAGGCTTAACAATTTGCTTTTTTGTATTACTATTATATTTTTTTGATTTTTACATTATAAACAGGCTGTTTAATGACTGGGTTCTTGCATGTGACATATTGCATGGGGCATGTTGTCACAAACAAGTGATCCATGAACTATGCATTCAGTATTTTTTTTCAGTAACCATACCTTCTATATCTGTTTCAATACAGAAATGAACTGATCTGATCTGTAAAATATTCACTTTGGAAAAAGGCGTGACAGCTAGGCCTGGTCTCCCATATTACTTTCTTTTCTTTATTTATATCAGGGACGTTTAAATGATTTTCTTTCGATGGAAACTCGAGCAGTATTTTTGCCACCTAATTAACCCAGATGCACCACATTAATGAGTTCTCCCTGGTGGCCACCTTCTTTAAAGGGAGAAGCCTTGCCTGCGATCTCCACAGGGCCAAACCATCAGGACATTGTCAGGGCAAACAATAGCCTTATCTGGCTCCTATTCAAGCCACCTGATTAGCTGAGAAAAAGGGGAAGAGAAAGAAAAGGCCATGTCCTTGCCCAGTAGCTGTAAATGTCAGCAAAAGGCCAGGAGACCCACCGCTTCTTTATAAACGTTAGCATATTTTACAGACGGCCAGCAGCACGGGGAGCTCTAATGCTATATGGATGGCATACGGCTTCTCCAGTGGTTCTCCAATAGCTTTACGTCAGGACCTTGATTTTTTTTATGGGATATTAAGTGGTGACCCATTCCAGTAAATAAACTGTCTATCATGCAAAAGGGAGTACTGTGTCAGAATTTGCAAAATATAAATGTAGAATTTGGATATTTCTCTCGCAATTCTAAACTTATTTCTCACAATTCTGTGTTTCCACCAAGGAACAAAAATGGTAATTGTGATGTTATATCTCACAATTCTGAAAAGAAAGTCTGAATTGTGATACATAATCTCAGAATTGCAAGAATTTTATTTATTTATTATTATTATTATAAATCCCATGGTAGAATCAAGCTTCTATAATTATTAACAAGACAACTTGAAAATAGAATTACTATTTTAGTTTCGAAATGTCTGAAAATTGATATTTTGACAGCTTCATGCTTTTGTCAGAGAATAATTACTTACTTTAAAAAAGCCAGGTTCAGCACAGATTATCTTTGTGGCAAATGAACATGTATTTAACACAGTTTTTGCTTATATTGTTTAATAATAAAAGCATGTGATGCATGCACCTGAATTGACCGCTAATAAGTAACAGATAAATTTGCATCAAAATACCACAGATTTTCATAGAAATCTGAGCCTTTGATATAAACTACATAAGCTATCTCCTTCCTTAAACTCTCTTTAATAATGCACAACTATACTGTATGACTTTGTATTATTTCATTTAGTATTGTTTGCATTTAGAAAACCCTTCAGCCATTTGCAGGTTGCAAACCACACCAAGGCTTGAAAAAAGACTGACTAACATACAGAAATCAGTGACTGAGAGCGAATAAGCATATTTAACGCAGAACAATTAGAACACTATAAATTCATTTATTAATGTACGTTGATACTTTAAGTGGTTTAACATATTGAAATTTATTTTCAAATGTGATCTCCAACCATTATCAGGTTACGTAAAAGCATACACTTATAAGTACTTTGTTAGAAAGAGTAGGTGTAGCAGCTGAAGACAATCGAAACGGTATACTTTATTAACAGAATTAACAGTAGAAAAAAAAGAGTGAGTGACCTGCGTTAACCCATGACAGAGCGATCATCCCTTCCTATGATGGAACCTCAATTAACATAACCATTTAGGATAACAGGCCATTAGTAGGACACGAATTAGGGGATTATTAGCAGCTAATTTTCCACCAATTTAGCACATTAGAGTGTAATTAGAAGGCACTGGAGTTGTTCTTACTCGTCTGGAGGGAATTTCTGTACTGAGTTATGAGAGCAATAGGTCAGCACTTAAAAGTCTCCAAGAGATGAATACAGTTCAGGTGTGACCCTACTAAAGTGGACTTAAGAGTCAGCAACTTACTATTCCTATTTCCACAGAATAAAACTGCAAGTAAATCCACCCAAACCCCCATCAAATCATGTTAGCCTTATACATGTTTAGACTGTTTAGCTACAGCTGCTGTAACTCCAGGTTTCCAATGCCAAGGCTCAAAGCTTCAATTCTCTGCACACTGCATCCATTCATCGCCTAGTTAGCAGCTCAATTACTAGCGCTAGACCAAATTCCCATGCTAAAGATGGGCCACCCACAAACCACCAGCTAACAAAGACATCTCTGTCTGCCCCGTCCTCCCGGCATGAACCCCCTCGAGTGGACAGTCAACATTGGACGCCCCACAGAGATCATTCAAGCGCGGAGGACTCGCTACACGCTATACCATTAATTATTCCGCCAGATTAGAGAGACAATTATTATTGCACTTGTGCTAATTAGAAATAATTTGAAGGATTTGTAAATTAGTCCTTACAAGCACCGACGGACTGAAGAAACTCATTTATAAGACTAGCGTAAAACAGGAGCCCAGGAGGAGGGCTACCTGTTAACCATTGCTGGGCTCAGCACATTAAACAGATATGCTGTGGAAAATAAGATTCAAATGTGTTATAGTGAGTATATATATGCAGTACTACCTGAGGACAGGGCTTTGAGAAGTTCAGTGCATTAAATGTATAAAATAGTGTCAACATTGCAGGTAAGAAAAACTGACTTCAATGTTTATCAAATGGTAGAGCCACAACAACTGATTCCAGTTCTAACATAATTGTTGATGATTCTTACCTTGAAATTCCAATTGCGATTATGAATTATGATCATCCCAATTTATAGTGAACAATGTTTATACCGTTGCTTAAAGCAACTGCATGCCATATTTTTAAATGAAAATAAACAAGCTAAAAACAACTGAAAAACAAACCCTTCAGATAACATCTTGAAATGAAAGAACACATCTTATTAGCAAAGAATAACATAAGTGGATTTTTAACGATGAATTGCTGCTTTAACGATTATGTGATTGTGGTATCTGTAACTGTAACTACAATTACAAATTTGATTTATTGTGCAGCCCTAACAATAATGCAGATTTGTCTCTGCAAGGCAATCAAGCTACTGTTGGATAAAATATATGCTGTACACAACAAAAGTAGCAACAGTAAAACATTGCTACAGTATACGGGCTGTTCACATGTGGCGTCTTTTGCACGCTCAAGTTCGTTATTTCAAATGTAGATGCATGGTTTGCGCGCTTATTATGGAAGCGACACAGTCACAACGCACTGCATCGAGACATCTCAAGATATCAGAACCCCACAACCGCTCCGCAGGTCATGTGACAAGAATCAACCAATCAGCTTAATCTAACAACATTCAAAGCTCAGCCAAAATAAAGCAACAGTTGGTCAAAGCTGTACAGGGATAGTCAGTTTAGAACTGTAAATTTAGCAGAGCTACTGAAAGCGTGCTGGAAACCCATTTATCCTTTGCTGAAACTTTTGCGTCTTTACTGAAAGCACAGATCATGGTTGCTTAGCGACGACAAATGCGCCAAACGCTTTGGAAAAAATCGAGAAAGCAGCGTTTTCCATGTGTTTTAGGTGCGACATCCCCTAGTGATTTACTGTAGTTTATCAGAGCTGGTCCAAAAAAGCTGATTATACAAATATATAAAGAAACAAACTCTTACTGACATTAAAAGCAATGACCAACAGTGACAGTTACTTAAACCTTTTGCTAAAGAGGTCTTTTGATTGCTAAATTATATTTTTGTATTGTTCCCCTAAAGTGAGTTTGATTGACCAATCATAATGCCAAATCCGCCATTTTTTCCGACAAACAAACCAGACAGGAGGGATCTGAATTTTTCCATTAAAAGTAACCGGGTCTGTGGGCATGTTGTAAGTGTCCTCTCTGCTCTGGGATGTATTGTGTATGTGTGAGAACGGAATGTGCTACCATATGAAGCTTAATTGTTTATCAGAACAACAGATGATCTATTATGACACAACCAGTTATAAGATTCACCCAAAAACTAAATTCCTGTCATCATTTACTCACTCTTGTCATTCCAAACCTGTGTGACTTTCTTTCTTTTTGAATTATATTATATTATTAGACTATTTATTACAGGCTTGCTCTTATTCTATCTATTATATCTGGCAACGTGGAGTCCAGACATACCGCCTTTCCTGTGTTTTCTTGCACCACAAATCTAATACATTTTCTGTGAAATTTGTCAACTGTTACTTCCCAAAACCTAAAAAAAACATTAGCTTCTCCAGATTTCAAAACAGGGCAAAATATCTTGTAATTTTAGTATAGTCCATCATTAAAATGTTTTTAAAAATGGTCAGATCTAAACCGAAGTTGTTGCCACCACCCTCAAGCAGATCTGCTTGGAACTTGTTTACTTGGAAACAATCAGCTACAAGAAATGCATTATATTATAATGATAAAGATTCACTTCTGCGATTTCCGACTGGATTGCTTTAAAACTAACTGGGAACTGTACTTGGATGCATGCCAGCGAACCATACCTGGGGTTTGACCCAATGAATTAAATGAAAACGAATGGCACCAAAAGCTCTAGTGTGGAAGCACCATAAGACACTGTCTTTGTTTTGCATCTTTTTGGCCCGGCCACTCTAGTTGTTCTCTGAATGAGGTAAGATTTCTTCTTTCTAAGCAGGATGTTGAGCAGGTGGCATGATCCCAAACGGTTTCTAACATACGGAAGGACTCTTAAACCTTTTCCACTTTATTCAGAGCCCAGCTGCCAATCACCGAATAGATTCTGGGTGCAGAGTGGCTGCTGAAGGGGCTTGAAGAAAAGCAGGGGGGGCCTAGAGGAAAACCCTAGCAAGGCTGGAGATTTCTTTAGTAGCGTCCTTTATTACTACAAAAGGACTATGATTAGCGTGGCTACAATAAGGGCGGTCAGGAGAAGCATACCAATTAGGTTACTGTGAGCACTTTTGGTCGCAATTGCTATGGAAACCAGCCCCACTATCTCACAAACACACACACACACACACACACACACACACACACACACCGCCTAAACACATCTCACATACACTCTTTGTGTAATTATTCAAGAGGAGGGTAGAGTGGTAAAATCAGAAGCCTGCAGTGTTGCCAAGCTCATAAACATAAGGGATATCAGACAGGAAATATTCAGTCAGCTGCATCTGTAGAAAAACACTACTGCGAAAACATTCACTAGGTCATGGTTCATCTTATGAGAATTCTATCAATTATTTCATTGTTAACTTTAGAATTGGCTGTCACCATTATTTTGGAAAACAAGTCGATATTCATTTTAAAATGGTCTTAATGCATGAAGTTAGTTTTGAACGAAAGAGTTATTTATGAATGTGTGTTATTTGAAAATGTAAAATGTTACTTGAGCCCTATAAAAGTAGTTTGTATTTACCATTTGATCAAACTTGCATTCAAAATGTCACTGTTATATGTTACATCAATATTTCACTATTTAATCAATTCTAATTTGGACAAAATCAAGACTTAGTGCAAAAGAATTATACTGAAATGTATTTGAAATACATTTATTTCACACTTAGTATACTACAAATACATTTACATATGTATGTACTTAATAAAAATCCCCTGCAATTGTACTTTTGGTATACTAGAAGTATTTTAAGTGTACTCTACTTAAAGTTTGCTAAACAACTAATTATGTGCATAATGTCCTTTAATTGTGTGGAAGTAGTGCTGACGTCCAATTCAACATATATATTCGATTCACTTAAGGCTAAAATTATTTTTCAAAAATCATAAAAAATTCATCAAAACTTTTTTTTGAAAGCTTAGAATCTCTATTTTATGCAGATATAAATCACTTTGATATTTATTTTACTGTCACAAAGTTATTCACACATAAATTACACTA
>JAUCNO010000001.1:1550603-1566785 GCA_032353835.1 Enteromius viviparus | reverse complement strand
ATGACATATGGTGATACCTCTTAATAGCAGTGTTAGAACTGATATACAAACACCAACCCACTACTATTACCAATGCTTGGTACTAGTACTGAGCATTTTAGCAACTAAATTACAATATAGCTTGACTGCAGATGTACAGTAGTGTAGAAAAGAAGTGACCAGTATTACAGAGGAGGTACACTCTGTGTTGAATCAATGAAAATTAACGTTAGCAGGGGACGGAGATGCAGAGCGTGCCGTGCAAATATAATCTAGTGTGTGATTGGTTATTATTTATTTTTGTTTTGTTTTCTGTTTTTGTGATTGGTTATTGGTATTGATGGGTATCTGGGTCTCTATTGATGGGTTCGGGCAGATGACATGACGAAAAATAATATTTTAATTAAATTCAGGCGGGTGAAATGAAAAAAATTTAATGAAAAAAAGTTTAAAATGTGTGCTTACTGGGAACATAATAAAGACACCTGGACTCGGTCGAGACCAAAGGCCATATTTGGCATTGACCAGTGGCCGAGACCGAGACAAGTCCGAGTCTGAATACCAGCGAGTCCGAGACAAGTCCGAGACCATAAAAAAATGGTCTCAAGACCGGACTCGAGTACTACAGCCCTGTGGCAAGGTAACAAACTATTTTATTTTGAATTAAAAACATTTTATTATCTAAAAAAAAGTTTTACATTTTGGTAACATTTTACTGCTTTTAATAATTTATTTAATATTTTTTAATTCTTTGAGTAGCTGATAATACATTACATACATTGATATTGCCATCATACAAGGACCCATCTGGCAACAGAAGAATGCATTTAATGATGCAATAGAGGAATGAGACAAACAAATCCTATTCGAAGAGTCACATTAAGAATTTGTATTTATTTAATTCAATCAGCAGGAAAGAGAGAGTAAGATAAAGAGAGTGCTTTGGAAAGAGAAAGTATATGAGGTTATCTGCGAATTTCACAATACAGTCATTTAGCAGTAGACAATATTTCATTTAAATACATAAATTAGACAGACAACATAGAAGACTCTTAATCTGTTGGTTTCTAACCGCAGATTCAGTGTTAATTTAAAATCACTCTTGCATACATTTTTCTTAAAAAGGTTCTTTGAAATGCTGAGAGAGCTAGAAATGCAGACAAAATTCTGGAAATCTCTTTTTTTCCAAAAAGGCACATTTCTGAGCATTAAATACAATAAAGGATTATTTCTGTACATAACAAAAGGGTCTGTGAATGCACAATTAGTGTAGAGGATCATAATAAAAGTAAAAAGATACAAGCTGCAAGGTGCAAAAGAGCAACCGGACGAAATTAAAACTGAGGTTATTGTAAAAGCAACTTTGAAATGACACCCCAAATAAATCTCTAAAAAAAAGCCTAGTTCCCTCAGAAATGTCGCTAGTATTTTATTGCGAGGTTTTCCATTGGAAAAATCCTATTGAATGTCATCACTTATTGAACATATTGGCTAATGATTGAAAATGTCAAAGGATGCAGGCAGTGATGCAGGCCTGGCAACATTTGTAGGTACAGTGTGTTTATCATCCCTGAGACTCCCAGTTTTAGACTAGGAACCAATGACATTTGTGACGGTGAGCTAAATGATCAAACTGCAAGTTGGCATCTGATCCTATAGAGATCTGATTGATAATGTCCAGGTTCAATACATTTCTTTATCTTCATCATTTCTGAAAATAAACTAGATACTTGGCACTGGCAAACAAAAAAAAAGGCTCGAAAAGGATCAGGCTTAAAAGGCGTAATACTGTGACTGCGGGGATCAAGTCCAGTTTTGTCACAATATTTACAAGTATTTTTGGTCAGGAGTTAAGACTGATACTATACTCAACACACAATTATCTGATGCAGTTTTCGTACGTGTACTGATGGGCTCACAGATTCGTCTCATCCCAGGATGGGTCGTTCATACTCTTTAACACTTTCCTGACCATCTTCTCCAGCTCTTTCCGTGCCTTTTGTTCTTCCTCAAGAGTGCGCTTCATTCTCTTGTTGTCCTGGTAATGCAAAATAAGAGAACCCGGGTCACGGCACCAGATTATGAATTTCAACAACATGGCAACACATGAAGTATAAAAAAAAACATTTGCATGTTTACTAACCTGCTTAAGTTCTTGAACCTCATCCCTTAAGGCATACACTGTATCCACTAGACTCCTGTAAAGCACATCCAGATGAACTCATCATGAACAACTACTCAGATGATAAAAGGCATAGTTCACCTTCAGTTAGACTGAGCTGACTTTGGCAAGTCAATAAGGAGCAGTAACTGAAGGAGAACCATCTCTTTAATGGTTTTTGTTTTCACAGTATTATTCTAAATAAATGTAAACAATTGACAGCCCTAATAAAATAATAGTTAAAAAATTAGCCGCAGGAATCTGAGCTCTAACCTTTCTTCGATTACAGTTTGGCCATTGCTCTTTGTCTCTTCAACAATGATTTTCTCCTCTTCAGGGAAAAGCATATGTGGCCCTGACTCCTTCCTTGATCCTGAAAAAGAATTAAAAAATGGGACAATAACATGGTAAACTTAAATGAAAGGTTATATAAATCATACAAGTAATGTTTCAGTATAACCAAGATACTATTATAGTTTTTATTAATATTTTTAATCAGTGTTTTATTTTTCAGTTTGATGTTAAAATGTTAGTAATTTGGTTGTGTATGATTCGTCAATGTATTTTGATTTCAGTTTAAATTAACTATAATAATCCTGAATTGTACAGAAACTGAATTTTAGGATGCTGTGCTATTAAATATACTATGTAAGCAGTGAAAACATTTTTCTTGCTCGTTCATGAACATCCATATCTTCAATATGTTCACGACCTTACAGGTCACCTTCAAAACTTATATGCTTGCCACTTTCAATGCAAACAAAATGTATATACGAGCAGCAGCTCTTACGGGACACAGAACCCATTCTGTTAGTGTGAGTTATCCATATACTGTCATATTCCGAGTCTTCAGATTGATCAGAGGAGGGAAATCCGCTGCTACGGCAACCCACAGCATCCACACACGATTGGTCAACATCAGCCAGCACATGATTATGCATCAAATCAGTGCCCTGCCATGCTAATTAGGGATGGGGATCAAACCAATCATATTGAAGAGGACAGGTGGGTTAAGAGGATGGACCAAACCAAGAGGAATAAAGTGAGGGAGAGCCCAAGGTCCCAAAACATGATAGAGATATATATATATATGTGGGACAACATAAGAGAGAAATGGGTGAAAAAAATTAATGGAAGGAAGGAAGGAAGAGAAAAAAAGACAAATAGTCATGTTAAAAGAGCAGAAAATATTAAAAGAGTGATCAACGCAGTGGTTTAGTGAACAGATATTTATATAGCCATTAAAATGCAGTAAAGATGTTGCAGTACTTCAGTGTTTGACAGAGGCTTCAGGACAGATAAAGGTGTTCTGTTTGACTTAAAATATGGGCCTCATATTCCAAACATACACCCCCTTTTAAAGGTCAGGGTCAGGAAGTCTCATTTATTTAAATTCATTTACTTAAAATACAGTTATATTGTAAAATATTAAACATTTTAAAATAACTATTTGGTTTTAATATATTTCAAAATGTCATTTATAATGCTACACTGAATTTTTAGCAATTTTAGTGTCACCTGATCCTTCAAAAATCATTCTTATATTTAAAACTCATTAAACATTCCCTATTATTATCAATGTTAAAAGCAGAAGTGCTGCTTAATTGTTTTGTGGACACAGTGATACATTTCTTTGGGATTCACTGATTAGTAGGAAAATAAAAGTCACAATGAACAAGCCTTTGCCTTTTCTTTCAAAGAAATCATGCTGACCCAAAGCTTTTAAACTATGCATTTTAAATACTTAGTTACTATGTAACTAAGTATTTTAGAAAGAACTTGGAAAACATATAAAATGTGTCAAACTGCCAGTATTATGTGGGATCCACAGTTATATTTCCCATCAGAGTATTGGACTGAAGCGAGATTTGAAAATAGCCAAGCAAATGAAAATCACAAGAAAATACATAAAGGTATAGAGGGTGCATACTTGAGTTTAGTGTTTGCCTTGTTTTAGCGCTTGTGCAGTATGCTTCAATCACTTTGAGGATCTGAGCATCCTCCTCCAGAGCTACAGTACCTGATGGAAAACAAGAAGAGCACATAAGAGATGCCAGGGGTAAGGATACATTGTAAGAATATAATACAGTCGCTACGTTATATTACAAACAGTAAACATAGCAGCAATATATGTGATGAGTTTATAACAAATACATCACATGCATATGCAGAAAGTAACAGAACATTAATCAAATAAAGTCTCATACTTTTTCTCACAGCAAATTCCTCATCAGATGGCTTCCTCTCAGGTTTTCGTTTGGGCAGAAGCTTCTTCATGCTTTTGGGACTTTTACTGAGATCCTGAAGGACGCAAGAAAATTAGGTTTATTTAATAAACAGATGTTAGTTAATAAATAATACATTTAAAGCATTGGTTTACAATGGTTCTTCATCTAGAGATGCAATTAATGTGTCCTAATACAGGTAAAGTGTAACATGATACCTCTTTGTAACACAAGGCAGCTGAGGGTTTAAGGGGTGGTGCAGGTCGAAGACAGCTGAGACTCCAGGGCTTCTGGGTTTTGGGAGGCTCGAGGGGCCCCCACATCATACCGCTGTGAGGGGTTCCTAGTGAAGAGAGATGAGGAAGAGTGTGGTAGATTGGAGACCCGCTCACACCTCTGCTCTCTGAGTGCCTGGACGGGGTGAGAGGGTGAGACGGCAGCTGGACAGGAAGGAGATGACACTGAATATCAGTCATTTTTAATATAGATTTGTGAAAGATGTTAAATGGAATGCTAGTGCATGTGTTTCTCACCGTATGGCAGGGAACATTCTGTGTTTTCAAGCTGCTGGTTGAAGTGCGTTTGGTTTGCCGGTGTAGGTGATCCACCCAGTCCTGAAGATCTTGCTGGTTGTTACAGATCACCTGGATCCGCTCGATCATATTTCCTGCACACACACATTATTACTGCTCAAGCATGTGTATGCTCAACATATAGTAATAATCAAATCTGACATGATGGCAACTGGGTTGAAAACTCACCAGATATTTCGAAAGCATTTTTTGTGGTGTCACTGTCCTCTATTTTATTTAAAGTCATTCCAGTTAGAGACAGCTTCCCCTGCGTAAGTGAATCAACCAATCAGCTGTCAGCATTTTATAGCGTTCTTAATAAATGAAAAACAGCTGAGGTCATTTTAACAAAGTAGTGTAATAACAGAGTAATATGATATCTTCTTTATGCTTTCTTTATGTAGCTATATAAGAAGTATCGGATCGGGACTCGGTATCGGCAGATACTCAAAATCAAATGACTGACTCAAGGGCAATAAAACCTGATTGGGACATCCCTAATTTTCACCCTTTGCTTAGTGCATGAGTATGGGGGTGGTGTATGTACCACAACAGATTTCAGTAATAACACAAAAAAAACCTACAAACTGTAGGTAACTGTATGCTTAATATCTACATACTGATTTCCATATATACATAATGATTGTTGGTGGGCTTTCATTGCAACGCACACAGATGATGTAACCAATAATATTACTACAATATTGAGAAAAACAGCAACAAATACATTATTGCTACAAAAAAAGCTGAAAAAGTATAGTGCGGTGAAACACTGATGGGACTGGAGACGAGTGTATTTATACTACAGTAAAGAATTACCTGATAGATGAAACCACTCATTCGAGGACTAGCAGACAACATGAGAAGTACATGAGGAAACAGCAAAAGGTATCGCTCGTTCTTCTCCTGATGAAGCAGAATATTACAATCAAGATTTAATTTAATGTATCATTTTAAGTATACTGAATTCAAAACCAGTCATTTAAAATCTAAGAAACAACAATAAAACATTCAAACGTGCAATAATAAAAAAAAAATATTGCTCTTTAACCATGTTTTTTAAACAAGGATCCATGTAGAACAGTTTAATTCTTAAAAAAAAGTAATATTTCTAGCTATAAATTTATGTCAATGTAGCTTTTATCTTTAAACACTGGAAGTCTCAGGTTGTTGGTTATGTGCTGAAAACCCCTGGACTTTTTGGTAACACTCACCTCAGCACCATGGTTCTGGATGAGGACTTGAGACATGTAGAGGACCGAGCCCAGGGTCTTAATACCCTCCCCTTCCCAGCCCCGAATAGACTCCATCAGAATCTGCAGCTCAAGTTCCTTCCTCTTCCTCACTTCCTGACACTGGGCCTGAAGACAAAACAATACACACACACACACACACACATAAGCATCTTATTCTGAGAAAACAACATCTTTCATCCTTTCATATACTTCTGAAAACAAAGAAACTTAATGATGTTGACCTATAATACTCACAGAGAGATTTTTAAATACTGTCATGCTCTTCTGAATGTCTGGATAATCTGGATGAAGCGCCTGAGCAGAACAAAAGAAGAATATGAGTTAAACTGGTGTACTATATAAACACACACTGATATAAAGGAAGATTTTGTTTCATTTCATAATCGGAACACTAATAAAATACCATTAAAAATGAGATG
Organism: Enteromius viviparus; assembly: GCA_032353835.1. NCBI lineage: Eukaryota > Metazoa > Chordata > Actinopteri > Cypriniformes > Cyprinidae > Enteromius > Enteromius viviparus. The sequence goes on along the minus strand of JAUCNO010000001.1, from coordinate 1,560,173 downwards.
CAATATAACAAAAACTATTTAGCAAGGATGCATTAAATTGTTAGTTATAGTAAAGACATTTATAAAGGTTATTATAACAAAATATTTCTACTTCTGTTCTTTTGAACTTTCTATTCATCATGTAACATTGAAGAATTGAGCAGTTTGCCATCAATGTGACTTCGTTCAATATCATTATAAAAAGTAATAAAAATCAGGAAAACCAAGCCCAAGCTTTTGAACGGTGGTGTACCTCCATGTGTCGCTCCATCTCTTTCAGTAGTGTGGGGTATTTCTCCAGTCTCAGGAAGGGTTTGCTCAGGCCCGTGGTGAGTGTAAGGATCCCTGGGCTGTTTGCACCTTTACTTTCCATAAACTCTCCTAATTCCTCACTGAAACACGCACACAAACAGACTGGCTTAATGGTCTTTCTAAAACCTCAACGGTTAAGAATGAATGAAAAAGCCTGTATCCAATATCAGGAGTAAACGCGCTGTGTTTATTGCATTGCTACGCACCTGTGTTGTGTAAGAACATTAACCGCAGAAGGATGGTTGGAGCAGTAGGATACATACAGACTCCTCATCTGAGGAACGAGGGACAGGAAGAAGCCTCCTATTCTCTGCTGACTCTCTGGAACTCTGCAAACAACACACATCTGTTCATTTAGAAGTAATAAATGCTATAAAATAAACAAATAAATAACTGTTATAGTTGAACAGAGCAAAATAATCTGACATCTTGAAGGGATCAATTGATTATGCTGTTCCTGTATCTTTGGGGTGTTATAAGCCGATAAAATCCCTAAAGTTGCAAAGAAAAAAGTACCAAACTGAAAGAGACATTTTTTATAAAAGTTAAGACTCGACCACATCCCCCTAAAATGGTTCATTTAAACACGCCCCCACATCTCTACGTAAAGATGTGGTAATATTTGGATAATCCAGCCCAAATGGTCACGCGAAGAAAGAAGGCATGGTTGCAGTAACTCAGTGGTGCTGATGTCAGGAGATGCTGTGTACTTCTGTGCCAAAGCAAAAGAGTTTATTTGGCTTTCTGAAAGTCACATCACAACCCAACACAACACGTATGTTCGTAAATTTGTGCACCACCTTTTATGCACAACGGTTTTCTTAACCCAGGAAAATACAAAGGTATGTGCAAGGGTTATTTCTAAAGAATCGGTCAATTCCGTCATTCCTCTGCCGCTTCTGAATCAAATGCAGAGTTTTGTGCTCATACAGCCCAAGAAATTGAAATGAATGGGCTCCATACCACAGTGCATGAAAAAGAGAGACAGGGGTCAATCGTGGCTTGTGTACTCCAAATATATACATGTGCTGTGTCTGTCACACAACTCTGTTCTTCTTTCAGCCTTGAACTGATGGTAAAACTAATAATGACATTATTAAGTGTCTTTACATTTTAAAAGATGAACTGCAATTATAGTAAGGGGCGTTATATTTCTTGTGGGGTTTGCATTTTCAATGCACTGTGTCAACTGGCCAATCAGAGCAGACTGTGCTTGTGTTTTTTGAACATTAAAGCATGTCAACATTCTGTTAAACCAAATAATGATCTTTAAAATGGCATCATATGACCCTTCTTTAAACGCCTAAATGTAAATCCATATTAAAGCTACAATGCATTACTGGTAACTGCCACTAGATGTCAAACTGTGAGTGAGTGAATGAAAGACCAGGATGAGGACTCTTACTTGACGCTCTCCTCCAGTGAATGCACCAGGGTCTGCTGAAATGAGCTGATCTCCTCTAGATTTCCCATGATGTGACTGATATCTGACACGCTGAGCCTAGGAAGAGAAAGGGATGGGTCCTGAAGTGCTGTTAGCTCTTATGTTATGATGGACTCTGGGTTTGTTTTCTTACCTGTCAGTGGGCTGGAATGCTCTCAGATACGTTGTGAGGAGAGTCTGCAGCTCTTTACAGTACTCTGTCTCGGTTTGTACAATATTCTGAACCACCTGTGCATTTGACAAAAATGAACGCATGTATGACAACTTAAAAGAACAAATATAACCATTCGTTTTATTAGTATTCATTTGCAGCAGAGTCATATATAATAACATACCAGAATGGGCTGTTTAAAATGTCATGCATCTATAATATAATATCGATTCATAGTTCGCATAAACAACATAAACAACTTGACTGGTCTCGTATCATCACACATGATCAACATTTAACAACCAGACATTTATTGGTGGAAGAATATACTGCTACAGAAATAGAAGCACGTTGCTTTTGACCTGCTAGCTTGCCAAGCGCAAAGAGACTAGAATCTACGGTCCATTTTAATATATTCGTTTATTATCCCCGAAGACAGAACACTGCAGGCATACAGAGAAAGTGTGAGAGATGACAGAACTGGGCCAGTCCTTGCATGTCGTCATTAACTCTGATTTCAGTCTAACTTAAGATTTAAAGCTTTCCCTGGTTGAACAAGACTCTCTGAACACATCTCAGCAGCTAGAACATCAAAATGTGACATTAAATCTTCAACATGTCATCATATAGACAGCAAATGAACCTAGAGAAGCAGCCATTACCCAGAAAACCATATCAGCAATCAAAAAATGACTTTTTCTCTATCACATTTTTACCGAAATGATAATCCATGGACTGTATCAACAGCAAATAAATAAAAATAAATAAATAAATAAACAAAAGGACAATACTGCAAGTTTAGAAATATTAAGCGCAGAACCAATAATTTTTTTTTCTGTAGGCCAAGTCATATATACATTTAAATAATCATATAATATAAAGTCATATATACATATAAATAATCATATAATATAAAGTCATATATACATATAAATAAAATATAACATTTTTAATTGCTGAAATTGTTATTATTAATGTATATATATATATTTTGTTTTTTGCTTACATATATTCTTTCATACACTGAGGTTGAGAGGTCACTGGAAAAAATATGTACAAAGCTCAAAATAAGTTATTTTTATCTTGCTGTTGTGGTCAATTAAATAAATATTATTAATCTTTTATTTTATTTGTAGAAATGGTTTTTTAAATGTACATTTTTACGTAAATATTTTTAGAAAACATTAAATAAATAAATACTAATATTTCCCCATCAACTTACATAATTAAGAATCTATTTCACATGATTTTGAAGACAGATCAATATCTGCAGAAGAAATATATGTTTTTATAGATACAAGACGGGGTGAATGTTTATAGACTTGAAAAAAAAAAAAAACTCCCCCCCACCCCTCTAGAATTATCCAGGACCATGAACAAAGTTTATCTGTAAACACATGCATGCAAGCCCCCCTGACATGAACAATACCACTGGACGTCTGGATAGCCATTGACAGTTACAGCCATTTCAAACTGTGTACTTAACTTGAACAGGTCTCCTCCCCTAAGGCTGCTGTGAAAGACTGAACCCTGCCTGACCTCAAACTAGCGTCCTCCCTAAAACACACACTCTCTCTCTCCATCTCTTCATCTTCAACCGGACTTCAAAGGAGTATAAGGGTCAGTTACTGCACATTCTCATCAAACATGACACATAACCAACACAGACGCGCAGACACAGACAGCGCAGGGCCCCAGGCACAGCTGTCCCCCAAGTCAATGAGATGGAAAAGATGACCTATATTATGGCATGACTGAGAGACAAACACACGATAACCAAATACAGACATTCATAACACATTTACATAACAATTTGCAAATACAGGCCCACACATTCTCTGCCAACACCTCTGAAAATACACGTATAAACTTTTTCACACACACAAAGATTAGTTTTTCTCTCACGGTTTTGACTTCTACGGTTTTATACTGGGTCCTGCTCCAAAGCCATCCTTCTCAGACCTTTCTTCATTAAGTTTGTTTGTTTACCAAGCCGTTTTCCTCGTGCACAATGTAGCTGACTTCAATTTTAATATCCTTGTGGGGACATTTGATCCACACAATTCAGGCAAAATCCGACCTACGCATACAAATTAAAAGCTCTTTGGGTTTGCAGGCGCTCAGAGGGAGGCTTCTGGGACAGGTCGCATGAGGAAATGGAGCACAATAAAGGAAATTTGCATACAAATGATCTGAAAACGACTTGGATGTTAAACTTGTGCATCTCTTAATTATTGACATTAAATCAAATCCAAACCGGGAGCAGCATCTGCTGCTGGGCGTTTAAACTTGGATTATCAACTCTTAAGTAAGTCTAGTTTGGCGAGGCTTTTAAACCCAGATTAAAGCCTTATGACTATAAATTCAAGGATTAGACCAAGGCTAAGTCTGAGAAAACCGGACACAGCGATGCGCCATTAAAACCCTTAAACAAATTGAATGTCCTTGCAATGCACGATTTTAACTTCAGTGTTACCCAAAGAAAGAGAATAAGTGGAATTGCATTATCTTTAGCCGTGAGAACTGGTTCATGGATGCTTCCGTTTCACATACACTATCATTCAAATGTCTGAAGTCCATAAAACTAGTTTTTGAATGCATTTTGAAGTTAACGGTTTAGAAAAAAAATAATAGTAATGTTTTAAACAGCAGTGCTTTGTTATATATATATATATATATATATATACACACACACACACACACACACACACATAAATGGTAGTGTATACATACTGATTTTGTAATAGGCATTTTGATGTTAATGTCAACTGGGATATAACGAGAAGGATTTGCATTATGTATTAACGTAAGCTGAATGTGCTTCTCGTGGTTAAGAAATCACAAACATCTGTTGCAGTGTTTCATAACCATCTAAAATAATTTGCAATGCCACTATCACAATCACTCCAAATATCTTAAACCTTAGTCTCTTAACTGTCAAGTACAGGCAGGGTTGGTGGTATGTGTTAGAGAAATATCTGTGCAATACAACCTCCCCAGAGGCACCTCTTCCACCCCACGCACATCATCAAAAATCAACACGCTCCATGTGGGAGGTGTTACACGCCACTAACGCAACACTCCAGCACATCTCTCTTACCACATTATAGTACGTCTTGCAGTAGTTAGTGGTCTCAAAGCCTTTAGGGGGACTCTTCAGCGTTCCAGACTTAGGTGACACAGGTTTGTCTGCAGGAGAGAGCAAAAACAGAACAAAAGGTAAGGAGGTCACCTTAGACCAACATCTGGAAACATTTTGTTTCTGTTGTTGAATATTGAAGTACATCTCTCCTGCAGTGAGCAGTCAGGACAGCAATATTAGATTTAGATACCTAGAGGGGAAAACATTATACTTCTTCAGCAAGATGACGGTTTGAACTTTTCACTTAGTTCAATCCATTATGGTTAATTTGCACTAATATCAGCACCGTAATGTGTCAACTTCCTGGAATGTGTCAACTTCCTGGAATCCAAATGTGTGATTTTTATTTTCCTTCCCTAAGTTCTCAACAAACAAGCTCAACATTTCCACAAACAATTTAGTCATTAGCTAAACACTGTAAAAAATGGATAAACAGTAAAAAACTGTAACATGCTACAGTAAAAAACCTGTTAAATGGTTAACGGTAAGTTCGGTGAAAAACTGTAAGAGACATTTCAGATCCTTTTTTATAGTAAAAAAATATAAATTGGCGTTCCCAGAATTCACCGCGCTGCATTTCAAATGGAATGTTTTATCTTTATCTAGTTTTTTTTCTTATCAGTTATGTTTATTGCATATTTCATTTGAATGAGTCTCACTATGATGGTGTTTAGTGTTTGTGTGAATGACACTGTGCACCTTTGATATATGTTATTATTAAGAAAAGCAGCTCTCATCACCATTGGTGGTTATCAGTGTATTTCAAAAGGTACAAAAAACAGATATAAGTACTTCAATAGGTTGGTATATCAACATTGTAGGAAGTTACAGTATTTACCTGTAAATTCAAGTAAAAACTGTAAAACCTACTGTAAAAATACTGTATTTTTACGGTAGAATGTCAGCAACCACAGCTGCTTATTTTTTACCATAGATTTTACAGGCTGTTTTTACAGTGCACACTTGGATTTAGAGATCTGAAAAAAAGAAAAAAAATAATAATAATTCACCCAAAAATGAGTTGTGCCGTCATATTCACTATATCACTTTCTTTCTTCCTCTAACTTTTTGCATACAACTGAAATTATTAACACAGGGTTGAAGTCAATGCATCCCAAACACTATACTCTTTGCCTCTTCCTAACTGCATCCATTTTTGAGATGACGTATGAAATCGATATACTATTAATGTCTACTACAAGTAATGTTGAGCATGCATTTAACACAAGTAAATCCTATAAAAGAGTCTGGATCGCTAAGTGCTCAGAGAGTGGAATAATCTTAAATGTGTGGAGCCATATTCAGAGGAAAGGGGAAGAGCTGTCTTCTGGCTGCTGCACTTCCTGTCTTTGTTGTTGGATGGTGTTTCCTTCCTGTTAAGCCCTGGATGTTCAAGCTCTGATGTCATCCTAAATGATTTCCATTCAAAGCTGGGTCGAATACACATACGGGTCGTTTACCCATACATTAGAGGGAAGCATCTGTTTGGCATCATGGGGTGTACATACTCTTTATGTTTGGACTGCAGAACAAAGGTCAGGGGTTGTGTTTATACTAAAACGTGCCTACAGTGAGATAAGGATACGAAGGCTGATTTGAAATATACACTACTGTTTAAAAGTTTAGGTTTAGTAAGATTTAAAATACTTTTATTCACTAACGATAAATTAAATTAGCACCAAATCAGCGTACTAGGAACATGTGTAACTGCAAACTGGAATAATGACGCTGGAAATTCACAGGAATAAATATACCTTAAAATATTCAAATATAATACAGTACAACTTATTTTACATTGTAATAATAATGGCAATATTAAAGTTTTAACTGCATTTTGGGTGAAATGAATGCCATGGTGAGCATGACACTTCAATTCCGAGTGAACCGAAAGTTGATGCCGACTTTGATTCAGTGTAGTGATGTAAACAGAATATTAAGTAGCGGGCGGGGTTTTATTTTTTGCGCTCCTCCTCTTCGTCTCTCACTCACAGCAACCTAACAGTTGGAGGGGTGTGTTAAAGGATATTCTGCCCAAGCAGTAAAAAAAGCCATAATTTTTTGCAGCAGATTATTTTGCAAGGATTAATTGTTCACGTCAAGGCGAGCAATGTGCACTAAATAAACTAAATAAAGTCTCTTTTGATTTCGTGTGAACTTTTTTTTTTTGATGGGATGAAAATGTATAAAGGGCAATTAAAATCTTAAAAAAGTACTAGATCAGCAGATTTGATCAAAGAACTAAATGAACACAAGGCTTTGTCATTACAAATGGTGTCTTCATATAAAGTGTCCAACCATTTACTCTTAATTCTAAGTTTGCTATATTGTATGCAGCACCTGGTCCTGTACTCAAGCTGTGTGAACAAGCGAACATTTTTCCAATGTAAGCCCGTAATGGTCATATAATCCCAGTTTTTTTGGCTTTTGGAAAGAGCTGCCATTCAGTTCTCTTTTGGCACATTTTCATTAAGCCTGTAAGTCCTTGTTTAATCGCCTTTTTAACAGACCCCGTGAAATTTTACATTCTCATAGTGCCAGAGTGCCTCGTAGAAACAAGTACAAATAAGCGAGAGGAGTATGAGCAAAACCAAACCCTCTAGTTCACTTTGCTTGTCTGGTCTTGCGGGAGTCTAGATCAGTTCTCTTCCTGTAAGAGATTCTGTCAGGATTTCAATTTTACTGCAAAAGTTTAGAAAATACAAACCAGAGCCTTTGATCTCTTTGACATAGTTGCTAGGAAACCAGCCGTTTTTGCCGTTGAGAGACCCCTCCCACCAGCCGCCCTCTTCCTGCCGTGTCACCTGAATGATGTCACCCTTATTAAAGGACAGCTCATCCTCATTGGTCTGCTGGAAGTTGAAGCGTGCTTTCACTAGCACCTGAGGGGCACTGTTTTCAGACATGTCCTACAAGAGAAAGACAGAAAAAATACAGAGTTCCAGGTTCTCTTTCATATTTGTCTGAGGACTCAAGTTACAGGTGTGCAGTTTTTGAACTCAAAAAGGTTTTACACACAATGATCTGAACCATTATTTTTAAAATCCCTTCAGTCTGTTTTCAAAAGGTCTTTTTATTCTACATCAGGGTGTGGAGTGATTGTGATGCTCACCAGACTGCGGTACTGGTTGTACTTGAGCCTGGATGATCTCCTTTGAGTGGACGAACAGTTGATCGAGTCAAAGGACTTGATCCGCAGAGAAGACGAGTGACGGGAACACACAGAATTTCTCTCACCACCGGACTCTACAACCAGAAAGCACTCATCAACAAAACAGACATTCACTCGAAGCACACACACGTGTTTACTTAACGATCTAAATTGGGACGTTCCATTCTACTGGCTTTATATAACGTTAGACATAAGCTAACCCTAATCTTAAAGGGATAGGTCATCCAAAAATGAAAAACAAAAGAAGATATTTTGAAGAATTTTGGGAAACAGATGGCTGCTGCCATTGACTTACATAGCATAAAAATACTTGAAACTCAATGGCTACCAGCAACTGTTCAGTTACCAACATTATTTTTTGGTTAACAGAAAAACAACAACTTATAAAGGTTTGAAACAAGTGTAGGGTAAGCAAACATTGACAAGATTTTCATTTTTGTGTGAACTCATTGAAAAAAGACTTTCTGCTTTTTAAAATATATTTATTTTACATATCAATGCTGTTTTTTAACAAATTATGACTTTTCTTAAAAGGAGGCTCTGGGCAATTGAGCCTTCTCAAAGAGCTTAAATGACCATCTGAAATGCTGAATTTATCAATTTGTCCGACAAACAAATCAGACAGGAGAATAGATTAAGTTAGATTTACTTAAACTTGAAAAATAGTGTGTGTTGTCCCTTTTTGTAAAATAAATAAATAAATGCATAAAGCTGTCCCCGCACACAGCAAAAAAGGCATTTATTGCTTCAAATTCTTAAGAAAAAAAAAAAAAAGGACAGAATTTGAAAGGTATGTTTCATACCAAAAGTAACCTGGGGCCTGTACCATGATGGTGGCTAAAGAAACTCAAAGTTACAGAATTAGTTTTGAGTTGACAAAACCAAACCACTCAAATCTGGATTTGTTGCTACCATGAAGCTGGTCATCAACTTTCTCTGTCAATTCAGGCTTGATTCTGAGTTAATGTAGCACGTGCACATGAAAGTGTGACATCAGCAATGAGCAGCTAATCACGTGCCTCGAAACTGTGATTCATTTCTTGTGAGAGAGTCAGTGCAACTCATACCAAATTCATTTTGTATTGAGATCTCTAACCCAGAACATAACCTGCCCCAGAGTAGTTTAGCTGTGTAGCGTAAGTTACTATGGCGATGAACACTGCTAAAAGCAAAACCAATTTTATGTGCTGCGTCCGAAATCGCATACTGATTAAGCAGGTACTATATTTAACATTGAACATACTACTCGACCGTTAAAACAGTAAGTTCTATATAGTATGAATGTGAGTAGTATGGATGGAATTCGGACGTACTACATCCGCCATATTGATGTTGTCACGTGTCACGCGTCGTCACAACAGCGCGACAATTTA
>JAUCNO010000001.1:1534422-1550503 GCA_032353835.1 Enteromius viviparus | reverse complement strand
GAATTCGGCCGGAAGTAGTAGGTCATCCGGGTACTTCTCGCCTACTGAATTTCGAATGCCATGAATTCGGACATACTTGCCTCGCATGCTGTTTTTCGCGTACTATATAGTAGGGAAGTAAGCGATTTCGGACGCAGGGGGTGTCTTCAGGTTCCGTCGCTACGCATACGTCATCGGAATGAGTGTTCTGATTAGTTGTAGATTTCTCCAGTAGTATACAGAGGCATCTGATGGACGCAGGTAAAGCCCGCCTCCCAGAAGGTGGGTAGTAAGGTAGCTTGGCCAGACTAAGCTGAGCTTTAAAGTGGCGGAAGCCAGGCTAATTCATTATAAGAACAGCTTGAACATTCTGTTAAATTTCTTCTTTTGTGTTCTATAAAAGAAAGTAAGTCATATAAGATCAAAACCAAACAATGACTGTGAACCACCCTTGATGAGTGTGATGCTGTAGGTTATTTGAACCTTTTGGGGATGTGAAAACTTTTATACAAAATAACATTCCTGCTAAAAACAGCTTCTGATTTCCGATGATCATTGCCATGTTCCAGTGTAACATGCAATGATGAGAAATTTGAGAGCAAGACTGAGAAGAAAGGGTTACCAAAAAAATTACGCAACTTCTGCTCTAAACCCTTACCCCGTCAGAGATGTCTCCATGGTTACCCCCCTCCCAACTGGAGTGGGATGGTACAGCATTGCCAAGGAGAGCACGAAACCAAGAGTGTGAGAAAAGCCCTCATTCCATAGCATTGAATGAAATAAAATGTCTTTTTCCGCATAGCTTCATCAGCTGCTGTTTCAGCATTTTAATTAGACGATTCTATCTGCTCAGCCGGGGTTTGAGACTTTAAACCCAAAACTACAGTGCTGGTTCAAAGCCGATCAAGTAAAGATTGCAGGTATGTAGAGAAACATGATACACATGTGCATGTGTGGATGTTCAACGGCATACTCTAGAAGTATGATTTTATTTTTTAGTGTATTTCAATCTCATTGTAGTTCATTGACAGAATGCTGCACTGTTAAGTATGAGTGACAGTACCGACATATTATTATATGGATCATGCACCATTTCATATACTGCAGTGCACAGGTGTGTTCTCATTTAGAGAATAACATGATTGTCTCTCTGTTTCTGTGCTTTTGAGATACCGCAATGCCCTGGATGTTTCTGGACTGGTTCGTGCCTGTCTATCTGTTGGTCTCAGTCCTGGTCCTGGCTGGTTTCGGAGCATGTCTGTATTTTCTGGAGCCGGGTCTTCAGGATGCCCACAAGTGGAACAACAAGTCACTGAGGCACCAGCCACTGGCTCCCATAAGGCAAACAAACTGCAGAGATGACGACAGCAACGCCTTGTTATGATGGGACATGTGTGGACGCTGCAATGTGATGTTTGTGCCAAATCATATATTGATGCCACTTTATCAAAATCCATTGTCTTTTACCAGGGTTTCTGTAGTTATATGCAATAATCTGCAATTGGATTACAAGCCAACACATTTATATTTACAAAGATTATTATTTGCGTTAAATAATGTAATCTCAAAACAAAATTGGACTTATTTCAAGGCTAAATATGAAAAGCAGTGGTTATCAATAAGAAGACTAGAGGACTTCAAATTGCTTATATTCATGTATTATCAATACAATTATAAGTGATGCATTAAATACATGTGCCCAAAACTATTGAATTATTGCAATTAAAGTATTAATTTAGTTTCTGGTAATAAAGATTAAAGAACATAATTATAGCAGAAGTACTTGAAGAATGATCTTACTTTACGTTGTGTTGGACAGTGTGGGTCTAAAGACTTGAGAATCACTGCTTCATGGTATCATATGAAACAGTTATCCAGTGACGCTTCCCACAAAAATCTATGTCTGAGTAAATTTTGGTGACATTTGGCCAAACTAGAGGGAATGTTTCCAGGTCATGACGGTCATGTTCTGGGTGGTATTTTAGAACATGCCTGAAAAATCTGGAAAACCCATGTCCCAAGATACGTGTAGTGGATTAAAGACTGCAATGGGGAACTCAAACTACTCATGCTATTTCTCATTAGGTATCAAATAATGGTACCAATTACCATAATTCAAAAGTATGTTTAAGAATACCAACTTGATTTTAGTTGTATCATTTATTGTAGATGTTTTAACTTTTGCAATGTCATTAAGATACTAAAAAAACACTTCATCAACAAAAATGCAACTGTCCCTTTAAATGTTGCTCATAATCATACTGTAGGCAATCATGATAACACCATTTGTAATAAAGTGGAGAATTGTACAATCAGCTGTATCATGTTTTTGGAAATATCACTACATTATATTAAATACAAAATGATCAAGAAATACTTCTCTTCTGCATGTTTTCACTTGATTTTGGAGTTTCACAAATTGTGCCATTTAGCGAGTACAGTGTGAGGAGAGTGGGTGAATGAGACAGTGGAGCTTCAGATGAGAAGAATGGAGGGAATGTAAGTCTAGTTCCCACCATTTCCTGACACACTCTTCCCCTTTCATTCTCTCGCTTCTCTCTTCCAGTAAACAAACAACAGGATTACAGGTCAGTCATGTTACATATTATTTTCAGAATTTAATGGGCTCTTTATATGGCTTCGAAAACCCCTTCGAAGTAAACTACTTGCTCAAACCGTTTTTTAATGAATTCTTACAGGCTGTGTTATATACTGCAATGAACCCACAGGACCTAGATCAAATGGAAAAGATGTTAACTATAGGATCTCCACTCAACTCCCCCAAACTCTCCCCGTGCCTTATCCCTCTTTCTTCTTCCCCTTCCCATCTCTCACCATGTCCCATTAACTCGGGTTCTTCTCCCTCCCATCTCTCTCCTTTATCCACTTCTCCTTCTCGTCTAAGTCCATCTTCTCACTTTATTTCATCTTACTCTCCTGTTCGTCTGTCTCCCAGTCCCACATGTGACCCATCTACTTCACCTACTAGAGTGTCTCCCTGTGCTGTGCCTCTTTCCCCGTCTGTTGTCCTAAAAAAACCCATTCATATTTCCTCCTTCAGTCAAACCGGGCAAAGCCTGGAACAACAGAATCAGATTGATAGTTCTCCTCAAAGGTATGTTTCTCTCAAAACCTTTTTTAATGCCAGAGACCAAATCTTTTTGATGCAGATTTCCTCATGAACCTCCTTCCAAAAATATAAAGATTTATTCTGTGTGAGAAAAAATGTGATACTATAGCACTGCTTTTTGCACATTTAAATATAAATAGTAATGCACAATGTGTAATATAATAAACTAAATACTTAAGATGATCATTTGAGAACGCTCAATATACTACATAATCTTGTGTCATTTCCATGTCTTTAATTTTGTATTATTAGGTTGTTGAAAATCTTGGCTATTGAAAACATATATTCATCATCCATCTTGCTTATCTGTTTTAATTGTTCTGTGTTCTACATCATCATCAATACTATGGATACATCCCTAAGCTCAGCACAGTTGAAGTCAGTCAATACCATTTCTCAGTTAGAGACGTCTATTACAGTGCAACCAACAGATGAAAAGGAACCATTACATTCTGCTGATATGCGTGGAAAAACATGGCCAATCGAAAGCAAACTGTCCAGATTCAAGCCTGTTCCGTCTACTGAAAGAAATATAAGATCAATCCCAATAACCAGCATGAGGGGGCAGAAAAGGCAAACTCGCCAACAAGAAGATCCATTCAAACCTCCACAGCAGGAAAAACTCAAGCAAAATTCGAACATCTATTGCAGGGGAGCCACCAAGCCTTCCACACCTGAAAGCTTAAGCCCTAAAAACCTTCGACATGTTGAAAGTAGTACATTTAGACCACAGAATTTAGCTAGCTATCAAAAGAAGCGCCAATCTCAGGACCCTACTCTAGTTAGAATCCGGCTTGGACTGATTAAAACAGGAAGGATTGTAAACTCTGGTGCCCAGTTTTCTGATCCGGAGAAGATCACTGGAAGCAATGTAGAGAACATCAAAAAAATTCAGAGCGATGGACATCCTGCTGTTTCAGAAAAGTTAAAACAGCCTATTCGTTCAAAGATAATGTTAGGAGCAGCCAAGCGGATAAGACCCACTATGATGTGTGAGAGTAGCTGTGGGAAACCTCAAAACCAACAACAAGCTTCAGCTAAAGAAACAAGACAGTTCCCCAAACAGTCAGCACTTACAAATCCAATCTCCTCCCCTAAAGCTACCACAAACCAAAAGGATATTTTTCAAGAACTAGATAATGTTCGTTCTCTAAAGGAATACACCGTACTGGTTTCATCCAACTCTGACCTTCAAGACAGAGCTTTAGAGAACTGTAACGCCCCCAGTGATAGCTCTCATGAAACTAATATGATGATGAACTCCTCCCAGCTCAATCAAACCAGTGCTACTGACAACCAAGAGTCAAAACCAAAGGTCAGGCTTCAGTCTGCAGCTTCCGAGACAGACAGCGCATACAGTAATGCATCAGATCAGTGCAGCCGGATGAGCTGCTTCCAGTTCCCTTTGAAGAGTCACAGATCATCCACTGAATGCGGTCAGCTGAGCCGAATCTGTAGACCTGTGATCAAAAGAGCATCTGACAGTAGACCTACATTCTTCAAGACTCCTCAGGCATGGAGAAGATCCTCCTCAAACCAAATGGGGACCACAAGAAGGGATGTCAGCAATTCATCCCGAAACAGATGCAGCCTTTCGGATTCAGATTCTTCTAAATCCTCTTCAAGCGAAGCGACTTTGCGTGAAGATTACAGATTTGCAAGAAGACCCAGAGGCTTGCAGTTATATAAAAAGGGTGCTACTAGTTGTCCAACTAAATTTGTTGAAGAAAAATGTGAATTAGCTGTTCACCCCAACCTCTCGGACAGCCCAAACTCACACACAGACTCTGAAATGCTGAAATGTCCTTTGCAGTGTCCCTTCACTCTAGATCAACAAGAGCCCAAACACACACTTCACTCTACAGATTGTGACAGATTTCAAGATATGAAATCCTCGTGGTTAACAAAGCGAGAAGACCCCCTACCATTACAGCCATCTGTAGTCGCAGACACGAGGAGCAGAGTTGACTTCTGTCCAGAAGAATGTGTGTCTACAGGTGAGTACAAAGATAAATGAGTTACATTAAGATGACTGTGCATAAAGCTGCTTAAAGACATCCTTTTATATACCTATTATTTAAATTTAGTATATAAACATTCAGGGAGAAAGAATATAATTTGTCATTAGTGGTGAATGTTTGAGTGAGCATTACAGCTTTATTTTTAGGGTTACAGATTTAAAACCAGTTCTTAAGCCTAATAAATATTTTACTTAGGTGCACAATATGACATTTCAATTTCATACTTCAAATCACGTAGTTAAAGAAAGCAACCACAAGCAATGGCCTAAAATCACTCTGAACAATCTAGCAACCCTGCTAAAATGAATTATAACATCATAGTAATTAACTGCTAAAAATCATGCTGAACACCTAATAAAGCTCAAAGAAACATTCTAAAAATCAATTTAGAAACACTTAAGTAATGATAAAAAATCATTCCGAATAACTGCACAGCAAAATACCCACAGCGCTCAACAATTAGTATTTATTACCAACATGCTTAAAATCAATTAAGCAGGTATCTAGCGATGTGCTGTATCCGAAGTAGCCCCCTGTATCCTCACTCACTATTCCCTACATTAGTCCACTCATTCAGTTCACTTGAAGGAGTGAGTTCAGACACTGAGTGCACTGAAATGACTGCCGCTTTGCATAGATTGTTTGCTGCTTCATAATCATTTGCAACAGGTAACTCTAGGAAAAAGATTAAAGGATTTATCTTGAATTATGTCCTGGAAATAGATTAAACTAATAAATAATCAAAGTTCGATGAATTTGTACCTGTGTCGTATTACGCTGGATTATGCCATGGACGAGTGCTTTATAAAATGAAGGGATAGATGATTTAACTGTGGGCGCCATCTTTTGGCCACACGCGGGAATTCATTCGGGGCAGGACACTCACACTGCATTATGGGGATTCTCTAGCCTTTGAGTGTACATCGTGGTACACTCATTATTGCGGTGCATTGTGGGATTGAATGAGTGCACTTGAGAACGTCCACTGTGGTTTCGGACACCACTTAAAATGGCTGTCCCTTCGAATAGTCACTTTTCACTCAAAACACTTTAGCAACTACATTAAATTTGCTAAAACCACTCAGCTGAGCTACTGCATAGCAATGAGTTAAAAATCCCTCGCAGCACCTCAAAATGAATCGCAATGTGCTAAAAATAACTTGAAATGCTTTAACAACTTCTTAACAGGATCACTCAAAACGCTTTATCAGGCGCATAGCATAGGGCTAAAAATCTCCCAGAATACCTTAACCATAGTATAACAAGCTAAATTTACTTAAAACAGCTTAACAACTGAATCACATTGACTTGGCACAAGTGAACACCACTTTTATTTTCATTGGAAACTCTTGAATGGAATCTGCTACAAGCTTGAAACTCTAATATGAAAATTAATGATCAACTGTAATGATCTCTAATTGTCAGTAATACTGGAATCGTAAGTGAAAACAATGACTACCAGCTAGATCACAATAAAACAAAAACAAAAGGTAAAGTCAAAAAGGTTGTGGTAGGTCAGTGTTTCAAAATGCTCAATATGTATCTACAAATACAAAACCCTAGAATCTAATATGTTGTCTGAATATAAGCCAGGATATGTAAAGACATAGGACAAACTGTAAATGATATAGCGTGTGAAATAGGGACTCTGCCTTATCATCAAGCACAGGCATGTCTAAACACAGTGAGATAACCCGGTTATGAGGTAAAAGACACTCAGGCTCAACGGCACTTTAGTGCCCACTGTATATGCCGCCACAAACACTTCACATGTGAACAGAGCTCATGAGACAGGCAGGTGCAGGACTAAAAGGCCATGAATGTGAGTAGTTTTGATCACATAGTTGGGCAGTGCCAAATTATTCTTCTGTTTTGTACTGTTCTGTGGTATTGTGCGTTTTAGTTATTTGCAAAATATGATGTATTTCAGGATATTCAGTGAGGACAAAATGGAACAAGTCAAATGGAAAAACGCGGCTGGAAAATAAAAGGACTTGATGACGTCAGCAGAACGTGATCGTTGTCAGTTTATAGTTGTTTCTTTTTCTTTTTCTTTTTTATATTTCAGTAATGATATAATAGGCTATTTTCATCAGCATATATTTTTAAACCGAGAGGGAAAAAACGTTTTCATAAATGACAGTCGTTGTGATCCACATGGCGCTGTTTTATATTAGCCACCAGTTCTGCATCTAGTCATAATCCACAGTAATAGCATGATACAACACGCACAGAAAGCTTTAATATAAATATATGTACAAATGTAGCCTACCAAAACAAATAAAAGGCAAACGGTTAATGTTTAAATAGCCTAACAAAATTAAAAAAATCACCAAGCGACCTGAAACCCTAATTTCAGCACTGCGCATGCGCGCTGCATCACCAGTCTCCCGTTAGTTTCCCTGGTAACGAGAAAAGGGTGGAGGAAGGAATGAGGTGCATCGAGCTGCGAATAGAAAAGCGAGAGACGGCGTGAAAGAAAGAGGCACCTGAACACATGATCACTCCCTAACGGCTGTTCAACTACTGCCTTAGCCTACTTCTACTTCAGCACACTGTAAACCAGCGAGAGGCAGAAAAAGGACGAACAATAAAAATATCCCGCGACCGCTGCAAAAACACGGATCGGTGAGTGGGAAGATCGTTTCCCTCTGAATACTCGTTATTACACCAATCTTTTTGAGGTAAAAAAAATCAATAAATAAAACAAATGGAGATGTAGACGCGTGCATTCATCTATGTATGTTTATGTTTGGTTTCCCGCCTCTAATACTAACGTTTACGATACTAATATTATTCTCTAAATGAAAGACGCGCACCATTGTCGCTTGTGTAGGAAACATCTCATGTTATGGCGTTGAAAAGGCGCCTCGGTGCGTGGGAAAGGTCCAGCCGTGGGTGATTCATCCGATATAGAGATTTGTTGAGTGGCTTCTGTAATAATTTATTGTTTGTTGCTTATTTTGGGTGGCATATGGTGTTAATATAGGCCGACAACTCATTGGAGCATTTAAAGTGGACCACTAGAACATAACAGCATAAATAGGTTTTGTAAGAGAAATGTCTTAAGTGTTTTACTTTTCCTCAGTTAATCGTGTTCTTTCCAAACACCTACATAGTGTACATGCAAAACAGAGTAGGCTAGAGGGGTAAGCTTTGACACTGTTTCTTATGTTGTCCTCTAGGCAAAAAAGAAATGTAAATAAAGAAAGTGCACCTAAAAATGAAAATGCTGTCATTATATACTCACCATTCGCTTCCAAACCTTTAATAGTTTCTTGTGCTGAACGCAAAAGAATATATTAACTAACAGTTAAGGGGAAACCACTGACTTGTATAGTATTTTGTTGCTGTACTACGGAAGTAAGTGGCTACTTTCAGTTATTTGGATCACAATCTATATTCTTTTTCGTTCAACAGCTGAATAAAAATCATACAGGTTTGAAGCAACTTTAGGGTGAGTAAATGACTGAATTTTCATTCTTGAGTAAAAAATCCTTATAAATATAACAGAATACGTGTCAGATATCACAACACAAAATAAAATGTGACCTATACAAAGGCAAGTTGCCCTGTTAGAGAGTAAATCAGAAATTACATTACGAATGAAAAGGTCTGGAACTGCTTGAGTAAATGAGGACAGAATTTTCATTATTTAACCTTTTAAATATGATTTGAATATACATATAGGTCTTATATGTAACAGAGTCATAAATATGCTTGTTTGCTAGATTTAAATCCAGGTTACTATATTTAATGGTCCGTTTATAGAGAAATAACATCTAAACGTATTAAATGTACTGATTGTTTATCATTTACTCTTTCACACAGACATGTCAGATATTGTGCCCCCTGAAGTGAGACCTAAACCCGCTGTCCCAGCTAAGCCCTCTCATGTGGTCCCGCCTTCTGGCAGTCCCTTTTTGCCTTCACCCCAAGGAACAGGGGGTGAAGGTCAGGGGTCAGGTCGGGGATCTGCATTGCTTGGATACATCGGAATAGACACCATCATTGAGCAGATGCGGAAGAAGACTATGAAGACAGGCTTTGACTTCAACATCATGGTGGTTGGTGGGTGGGAGAGCAGTTTGTTCACATTTTCTTTTTGCTTTTTTCATTTTCTTACCATTTCCCCTCTTTCTCTCTAACTCCAGGTCAGAGTGGTCTTGGGAAGTCTACATTAGTGAATACTCTCTTTAAGTCACAGGTGAGCAGGAGGAGCACAGGCTGGAGTCGTGATGAGAAGATCCCAAAGACTGTTGAGATTAAATCTGTATCTCATGGTAAGAGTATACTGATCGTGTGTCTCATTTAGTCAAGGATTCACAACTGCATCTATTGCTGGTTGCTATAGGATAGACCTTGCACCGGACAGAAATAGACATCATGAGCTAATGACTAATGACTCATTTAGTGTCGGCTGATGTAATCAATACACCAGGACCTGTAGCATAGCGGCAGCCTAAAGCACATGTGTTTGTGAGTAAGATGTGTCTACACTGGCATGTGTTGTGCCCAGGGCAAAATAGGAGGCCAGCTGTTGGTGAATCCCCTATAGGTAATTGAACAGCTGGCAAACTAAATGATATCATATATATTCAAGTGCTGTTCAGAAAAAGGCTGGATGTGTATTTTTTGTTGACCTTTTTTGATATTGTGGTGAGGGTGTAGGTGTGAAATAGGTGTCAGGTGGAATTTCTTGTGAATAGTTGTGACTTAAAGGAATATTTAACCCAAAAAGGACCAAACCATGCATGACTTTCTGTCTTTTTCGGAGTGACAGTTTACCGCAAAATGAAAATTTTGCCAACATATGTTGTTAAACCCTTAAAACTTTGAACTTGGACTTTTTGGATCTCCTAAATTTTGGTTGCTTGTACTTAATGGATAGAAACTGCTCCTGTTTCTTTAGAAATATCTTAATATATCCATGTATGTGTGTGTAGTTATATATACAAGATAAATATACACAGTACCCACACATATAGTATGTAAACATAATTTTATTAACATAACATTATTTTGAATGCGATTCAGCAATGAATTTTTATAATATTTTTTGTTAGAAGATTAACCAAAGTTATCTTGTTCGGAACAACATGAATGTAAATGTTTTTCATTGAACTGTCTCTTTAATAATGTTTTACTGTTATTGTCATTATATGGACAAAAATGCCGTTGTCTTAAGAAATTGAACCACTGTACACGGTTAAAAAACAATTACAGTTAACTAGAATGCTTTATTTGTAGCTGTGATGAATGTTGCTTTTGCAGTGATTGAAGAAGGAGGGGTAAAGATGAAGTTAACAGTCGTTGACACGCCAGGTTTTGGGGACCAAATTAACAATGAAAATTGGTGAGTTTTGTGTGATTTCTTTGTTGATGCCAGAAGGCTGCCAGCTATTTTTAAACCGATTTAGTTTTTGAGAATGATTCAAAATACCACTGCATCTAAGAAACCGAGGACATGCATTTGTGTCAGCTGACATAAATGGGGTCAGTTGTGTGCTTCATTTCGGCTGCTACTAACTGGCAGGAAAACGTGTTTCAAGTGTGAGGGGCAGTTTTTTGACTTCCAGATTTACACTTAATTTGCACAGACAAGAATTAGATTGCTGGTAGGGATGCCAAATGTGAGTGTGGTTTGGCAGCTCGCCCTCAGTGATCACATCCAAGGGTCTCATTTAAAGGGACACTGCGTTTTTCCTTTGTGATTCAAATGCCTCAGACAGACTGTTGGGTACTGATGTTGCCGTTTATGCAGCTTTTTATTCATACAGAACAAAAGCTTAAAACCTACATTTTTTTAATTTGTTGCTTAGGGTAAACATTAATCTGAAATATGTCAGCAGAGGTATACTGTTTGTAAATATCCCGACGCTACCCATGCTGCTGAGAGAGGCATTTAGATGAATATGTAAATATGTTTTGTGCTCTTTCCTCTCAATAACACAATAAACACACAGCAAAAATTTGAGCTGATCATAGTGATGTGCATGTTTACCAAAGCTCTGCAATTCGGTCACATCACATTGTGTTTATTTTAGTGCTGTCAAATGATTAATCATCATTAATCGCATCCAAAATAAATGATATGTTTACATAATATATGAGTGTGTACTGTGTACATTTATTATGTATATATAAATACAGATGCATGTTGTTTATATATTAAATATATAATGTAATATAAAATGTAAATATGCACTGTATGTGTGTGTATTTATATATACATAATAAATAAAAGCACAGTACACATACAAATAGTATGAAAAAAAAATGTTTATTTGGGATGGAATTAATCGTGATTAACTGGTTATTGAGGTAGAGCTATATATAACAGCTTTATTGGATTATACATGGAAAGAACCGCGTCAGTGTTTTTTTTTTATTTGCAGTTTCAAAGTTTCATGTACTCTAAAATGCAACACTATTGATATGTTTCCTTTCCGTTCCTAGCTGGGAGCCCATATCCAAATTCATCAATGAACAATACGAAAAATTTTTGAAGGAAGAAGTCAACATTGCTCGCAAGAAACGCATCCCTGACACCAGAGTACACTGCTGCTTGTACTTCATATCTCCAACTGGGCACTCGTGAGTTTGATTTCTATATAATATGTTGCTTTAAAGGGGCATCCGATGCAAAATTCACTTTTACATATTGTTTAAACACAAATGTGTGTCTGCAGTGTTTGTACACATCCACTCTATAATGATCAAATTCGTGCCTTTTTTGTTTGTTTTTTTATTCCCCAAATAATAACCCCTTTCTTAAATCAAGCCATTTTCAGATGCATGGGTGTGTGATTTTACGCAGACACAGGCTTCTCCTATGATTGTTGATTGACACTGGCGTTTTACCTTAGACACACCCTGAGTGAGCTGAAACTAAGCGCTTGAGGTGTTTTATTGTTGAATGTAATAATGAACAAAGCAGTAACTCCTGACATCTAAGCCACTAAAGATGCAGTGGATTACTTTTTTCTGAAGGGAATGTGCCCCCGATCTACCTAAACGTCTAAATTCATGCAAATCATTCGCATGATTCACCCTCTACATAAGGTTTATTAATGAATCCTTACAAATTGCCTTTCCTAATAATGTGCTAGGTAGCAATTTCCATAGCTAAAATAAACAGTATGGCTCATAACCCCACTAAAGAAAGGGGTGAGGTGAGAGAATTTCATTATCGTTTAAAGAGACATGCAACAAAACGGGTTGCTGTAAAAAGAGCTGTGTTTGACGGGGTAAAAAGGGTGTTGTTTTACAATACCATTGAGAAATTTTAACTAAAGTATGCTATAGACTTCTTCCTTAAGACTCTAAAGAATAAGATCAACTTTTTTCAGTGTGCGCATCTTTGAGATTTCTTTTTAATGTTTGTCAGTAGTTGAAAAATGCTTGTAATTGCAGCTTTGTTGATTAAAATCTGCTGTGTTGATTTAAGACCGTGTTCATTTAGCCAGCAATGCTTGACTAAGTTACTGTGAGCCTCAGAAATGCCAGTGGCCCTGTAATGAAATCTGCTTCCATCGGTCTATTAATTATATCTCTTTCCCTTTTCTCAGGCTTCGCCAGTTGGATATTGAGTTCATGAAACATCTGAGCCGTGTGGTCAACATCATTCCTGTCATTGCCAAGTCGGACACACTCACTCTTGATGAGAAAACTGAATTTAAACAGAGGGTGCGAATGAAGACAGAATCACATGGTAATTCAATATCAAGTTCGTTTTCTGGCTGATTAACTACAGTGCACCATATTCCCTTGCAGGTGAGGAAGGAGCTGGAAGCGTGTGGGATTGAGTGTTATCCACAGAAGGAGTTTGATGAAGACATGGAGGATAAGAGTGATAATGATAAGATCAGGGTAAGGAGAACTTCTCGTATCTCATCGTTCATCTCTCATCTGTCGGTCTGTGTGTTTTCACATTATGTTTGTCCCATTAAATCTGTGCATTACAGGAGGCAATGCCCTTTGCAGTGGTAGGAAGTGATAAAGAGTACCAGGTCAATGGCAAACGAGTTTTGGGCAGGAAAACAGCTTGGGGAGTGGTGGAGGGTGAGTGGGCAGATTGGTTTGCTGTGTAATTTCACATCTTTTTATAAAAAAAATAATTTTACTGTGTCAATTTTGATTTAAAATATTTATGTTCTTTTAGATGGTTGTATCATCATAACAAAATAGATGCTGTAGTGATTTCTTAGGCTAGACAAGTCAAATCCTGAAGTAAATAATGAGAGCTTTCTGCAGCTGGCTAACAAACCTATAATATTTGGGTCATTTTCTCTATTGGGTGCATTTTCTGTCCCTGCAGAAGATCATCTTATGTTGCATTTTAAACATGGACTGAAATTGCTTCCAAGAGGATTATGTGTTAGGTCTGTGTGTATGTTTGCACAAAGTAATACAAATATGTAAACATTTTAATAACTTTTTTCAATCGAATGACGTTCTCCAGTTTTTTTAGGTGCTATTAGTCACCATTTGGCATTTTACAATCTAAAAATGTTACAAAAACAAACATGTTTTTCACTGTGTTAGTATATATTTAGGGCAGCTATAACAATTTAACTTAACCAACAATGCCAATAAAAAACACATTTTAGGGTAACGTTTTGAAGCATACGTACAGTATCACTGGGCTGATATGTATTTTCTGACAAAACATGTTTTTTTCCCTGTCCTTCTAGTTGAAAACCCAAATCACTGCGAATTCTCCTTACTTCGTGATTTCATGATTAGGTAATGTATAAAACTTTCTTTTATAAACTAATCTTAATATTATTGTATCCATAACTGTTTGGTGTCAGAAAGATTGTTTGAAAGAGTACTTGGCAAGGAAAACTACGGAAAAACATTGTAATGTTACAAACGATTTCTATTTCAAATAAATGCTGTTCATCCTGAAAACACTTTCAACAAACAAGCAGAAAATCGCATACAAGAATGATCATGTGACATTGAAGACTAGAGTAATGATGCTGATTCAAATTTAGCTTTGAATCACGGGAATATATTTTAAAATGTATTTTACAATTTTTCTCAATCGCTTTAGTGCATTTCTCACAACAGTATTTAAATTTGCACAACAGCTCAAAACTATTAGTTAAAACTGCAAAGCCTAGTTGATAACCTGCAAAAGTGTGTCACTTGCTCAAAATGGATAGTTCATTGCTCAAAAGCAAGTATTCATGTCAATAAAAGTGTCAGTGTCATCAAAATGAAAGGTCCTGGCACCATTGTTTATGAACAAGACAGTCAAATGACAGTTTACTGCAAAAAAGTCAGATTTTGGTGACACTTCCTGAAAATGCTCAAGACAGCACTATATACTATTTGCACAGCCATTTGAAAGTTAGACATTACTGTATGTAGTGAGAGTCGCCATGATTTTGCCAAGTAGGACATTACCCTGGATCAACATTACTGTCCAAAAATATAAACTTATCCCAATCCTTACCCTTAAACCTACCCCTACCCAAAAGTTATACAAGGATTTTGGATCCAGGAACATCTTGTACTTGGTGAATTTGTAGATTTACTCAGAAATTGATTTAAATTAGTGTTTATAATTTGATAGTGTTTATAAGTCAGCATTTAATGACAATAAAAATTATCTAAATATATATCCAGTATTGTTCGACACTAAATTAATTAATTAAAAATGCAACGAGATTTAACAAAACTTTTGCAGGAGAAACAACTGGAGATTTAAGAGGTCTCATTTGTGATCCAAAGTCTGCATTTGATAACGCGAACATAGCTTTAAATAAAGTCAACGTTATCTTGTCAGGACATTCAGGATTTAAAGCTCCCTCGTTCCATAAATTCCATAGAGATTTTGGGATACCGAACCCGGGAATGCTCAGCTAAACCAAACATTTTTTTGGGAAAAAGTTTTACATTAGTGTCACAACTTCGCAAAAGCATTGAATACCCATGAGCGGCTAACAGGAAAGTCAACCACCAATTCTCCTGTGGTGTGATTTTTGGCCTCTCGTCGTCTTCTGTTCTGATTTTTACCCCCTAGAAACCTGATTGTTTGTGTTATGAGCTCCATATTACGAATGGCCAGTGTATTTGTGCAAATAATATTTATACAGTAAAGGTTTCACCCGCCCGCTGGGTGCTTAGTTCTGTGGTGGGTTCTGCTGGAAACCATCCGGTTGTTGGAGAGCTTCGACTGTGAAGGAAGATTATTTTACCCAGTCATCACCAGAGATCACGGCCTGTTTGCTCGAGCCGTCTCACAATGGGCCCTACTGTGTCTGGAGCGCTTTGGCATTTTAGCATGTCGTCATTGAGAACGGTGCCGACAGTGGGAAACCGAATCCTGCATCATTAGCATGTATTCCTCTGGCAGAGCCCATAGGCAGCTGACATGTAGCTCGGGACAAAGGTCAGCAGCTTGGTTCTGGTTCAGACAGTTGTGTTGTCTTCCTCCAGCAGGCCGAGGATCGATCGAGCCGATATTATCCGGTGTGTGAAGTCCTGCATGCCCAATGACATCTCCTGCGTACTCAATCCCATCCTCTCTGTCTCACACACGGCCATCTCGCTGCCCACCTTCAGAGAGTTCAACAAACCAGAAGGTACAGAAATGTGTCCGACTACAAGTTATTCGTTAGTTGTTTGGAAGTTCATTTGAATTGAGAATGCCAACGGGAGGCAGAATCAAAATTAGAATTTGACTGAGGGAATAAAAATAAACTGAAATTCTAAAGAAAAATAATTTAAGATAGATCAATAAATAGACAGACAGACAGACAGACAGACAGATAGACAGATAGATAGATAGATAGATAGAATGAAAGAACGTCAGACAAATAGATAGATAGATAGATAGATAGATAGATAGATAGATAGATAGATAGATAGATAGATAGATAGAATGAAAGAACGTCAGACAAATAGATAGATAGATAGATAGATAGATAGATAGATA
>JAUCNO010000001.1:1491332-1508100 GCA_032353835.1 Enteromius viviparus | reverse complement strand
CCTAAAAGGAGGGACAGTGGTGCCAAAAGCAACAGTGGAGCTGCTATCCGGATAACAACCTGTTCATATTGTTAGTGACTGGTTGTATTGCATCGCTCTGTCAAACTTTCTTCAGTTAATTGTTCAGACTTATAGTCAAAGTTGTGTGTTTTTTTTTTTTATTTATTTTTTTATCAAGCACTTTTAGTTAAACCTATAGACTACCTCCACACTGCAAATCTGATAGAAGTCATGTAGTGTCTAGAATCTGGAAATTGCTGAACTCCGAATGCCTAAATTCTGCAACCGATTCAGACTTTCATCACTGTCTGGATGCTTTGTCAGTGAATCATTTAATCTAGATTAGATTGCCTTCATCTAATGTATTACTATATGGACCAGGAAGGTTTTAAATGTATCCAGAGACTGACCATGCTGTCTTTTGACAGGTAAGAAGCCCAGGACTAAGGCCCCAAAGATTCAGCGCCTGGTTACACCCCGTGTGCTCCAGCACAAGCGCAGGCGCATTGCTCTCAAGAGGCAGCGCACACTGAAGAACAAGGAGGAGGCTGCAGAATACACCAAACTGCTGGCCAAGAGGATGAAGGTACGTGGGAGTTTAGTGATTATTCTTAAGGGTGTCTTCCTACAGTATTACCTGGCTTTGTATATGAATAAAGCTTCTGTTAACTTCTGAAGAAATACCTCGGTTGATTCTTTATTACTGAAAAAGCAGATGTGTAAATAAGCATGTTGTGAGAGCTGATTTTTTAATTATTTTTTTTTCAATAGGAGAGCAAAGAGAAACGTCAGGAAAAGATTGCTAAGAGACGCCGTCTCTCCTCTCTGAGGGCCTCCACATCCAAGTCAGAGTCAAGCCAGAAGTGAGACATGTGCCTCACAAATAAAACATGATTTTGTTGAACGTTCGAAATGGTGTCTTTGTTTTTTCATTACACTGGAAGATAGTCTGTCTCTTGTTTTTGCTCTAGTTTCTACCCTTTTCAAAATATTGGAGTATACAAAATATAATGATAGAGCATAATCAATAAATCTATGCGTTCCTGAAGTGTCTAACCTTTTTAAGTAAGTTTAAATGAACCAGAATTATCCATGGAGTTCATGTGAGGGTTATGGAAACTGGATCTAGCCTAGAACAAAGAGAAAAACTTTAAGAACACCTTCTCAATGGTAATGCGTGTAGAAATTTTTTTCTTCTGGTCAATAATTCTGATATGTCCAATACCTTTTAAATTTAATTTTTTTTTTTTTTTACCTTTTTCTGTTTTTACAAATTGGCTGTCAGAATAAATTTATTCTCCATGCGGCCAGAGTGGGGCAGTGTGTTCATACTAACAAATGTGAATGCTAGTGACATGGAAGGCAGTTTAACATTTAATGCTGTCATACTAAAAGTTCCCGTTTTTATTGCTAGTAGGTAATTTATATATACTACAGTAGTTTTGCCACTGAATTTGGTGCTTGGATATCTAGTTCAGATATAAACTTTTCTGACTAGAGTCTGAGTTCTGATTGTTGCTCATGTTTTACCAGTAATATGATACGATAGTATAGTGATGTAGATGTATAATAGTAAAACTATTAGCTACAAGCAAATAATCGAAACCACAGAGTCCTAAATTGTTTGGTAAGGAAAGCAACAAGTACGAGTAACTTCTACCTGAATGGGTAATAGTCAGTTGGAAAAACTAGTATCTCTGAGCAGTTAAAGTAAAAAGGACTGTAGTTACGACTCAGTGACGTGTTAGTAACGTTAACTGGAAAAATACGTAGGCTCCTATTAGTAACACAAAAGATATTATGTTAACACGGCTTGCCGTACCAGACCCATGCTGGGCGCGACACCTGTAATGTGTTTTGTATTCTAAACAGATTCTTCTGTGTGCTTAATGCTATTTGTTGATTCCTAAAATACCAAATATTTATATGTTCTGTTAAAGATGATGAGCATTTGTGCGGTTGCGTGCACCTTATAAATAATGATTGATCGAACCATAGTCATTGTGCTGCTTATAATACATCA
Organism: Enteromius viviparus; assembly: GCA_032353835.1. Taxonomy (NCBI): domain Eukaryota; kingdom Metazoa; phylum Chordata; class Actinopteri; order Cypriniformes; family Cyprinidae; genus Enteromius; species Enteromius viviparus. The sequence continues at coordinate 1,506,077 of JAUCNO010000001.1, read as the reverse complement.
GCTTTATGGCTTTGATGCACCATCTGCCTGCACGCTCTATAGGCACCTAATGGCAACGTTGCGTGTTTATCCTATTAATTTCTCCGGACACATCATTAATCCGCCCTCCTAAAAATCAACCGCAACAATTTGTGAGAGGTTTCAGTGATTTCAGACGTGTGAGCAATAAATACAACAGCACGTGTAATGGGCGGTCACGGCCACACGGTGTTCACGTGGCTGAGGACCAACACAACACAGCGCTGAGGAAGGTTGGCACAATATATCTAAGACCCCGATTTAAGCGACAACCTCGCAGCCATGGACCTTGAAGTGGAATCGGCAGAGTAAGAAAGCGAACAATTTACTTGTTTTATTATAGATACTCAACTAACGAAGCTTGTGATTTGGAATCATTTTTGTGATGGCACTAAATTGATGATATCAGGAATAAAATGCAATGTCAGTATTTTTGACTTAAATGTGTGATCATTTTCACGTAACGTTAGCGATAAACATTGCACTAAACAAAAGTTTCGAGTAGGACTGAATAATTAAAACAGCTCTACGTCAGCATGTTTAGTTTAGGAACATTTTTGCACAACAGCTGTAAAAAGTAATGTCGTTTTAACCCTGCAGTGAAATGCTGTTTTTGTAAAGTTCAGGTGTATTAACTTTTCGCAGCGTGATTCGTCTGATCATGCAGTATCTGAAGGAAAATAATTTGCACCGCACTCTGGCGACGCTTCAAGAGGAGACGGCAGTCTCGCTCCACACGGTCGACAGCATCGATAGCTTCATCTCCGATATCAACAACGGGCAATGGGATATAGTGCTGCTAGCCATCCAGTATCTCAAACTTCCTGACAAGCTGCTCATTGACTTGTACGAACAGGTGAAATTGAAATAAGCGTCATAATAATATAATAATTCCATAACTCATATGCAGATATTGTCTTGCAGGCTGTAAGCTACTATCCAGTTTGTGTTCATAATGAACTGAGAGATGTCTGGTCGTGTGTGTAGATTGTGCTGGAGTTGACTGAGTTGGGTGAGCTGGGTGCTGCTCAGTGTTTACTAAAGCAAACCGACCCCATGATCATGCTGAAGCACACTCAGCCTGAGCGTTACTCGCACCTGGAGACCCTTCTCACAAAACCAGCTTTTGACTCACAAGAGGTGAGTGCTTAAATCGTGTCATTTAAATAATGCTTTAGATGTATAAATGAGAAGGAAATTAACATTTGTAATTTAGATGTACCCCTCAAAAGCAACATATTTATTTGAATTACCCTTTAATGTATTGCATTTCCATGTTAAAATATGTATTTGATTATTGTGTGTGCGTGTGCACGTGTCAAAACTGCTCAGGAAAATGTGGTTTTCTTATCAAAGTGATGTAAATTTTTGTTTCAAAAATGAGTACACTCTTCTAAAAATTACAAATATATACATGTAAGTGTAAACTACAATAATCTTGTTAAAACAATAAATTAATAGATAAAATTGGTAACACTACAATAAGGTTCATTATTTAATTAGTTGACAACATTGGTAACATGAACTAAATGAACATTACTTCTATAGCATTTATTAATCCTAGTTAATGTGAAATTTAGCATTTACTAATGTATTTCTAAAACCACAATTTGTTTGTTAACATTAGCTAACATGAATAAACAATGAGCAACTGTATTTTCATTAGCTAACATTAACATAGATTAATAAATACTGTGATAAATACATTGTTTGTTCATGTTAGCCTAATGGTAACAAATGGCACCTTATTGTAAAGTGTTACCATAACATTTAATAAATATTTTACAGTGTGGACCACAAAACTATTCATAAGGGTCCATTTATTTGAGGGTTTTATTATGTATGCATCATATGAAAGCTTCATAAATAAGCCTTCTGTTGATGTATAGTTTGGCTGAGATACAACTTTCAGTCAGAAATTTGAGAGAGCAAAAACATCAATATTGAGAAAATTGCATTTAAAGTTGTCCAAATGATGTTCTTTAAAATGCATATTACTAATCAAAAATTAGGTTTTGACATATTTACTGTAGAAACTGTACAAAATATCTTCATGAAACATAGTCTTTACTTATTATCCTAATAATAACTACAATAAAAGAAAAAGCAATCATTGTGACCCATACTATTGGCTATTGCCACAAATAAATCCATGCTACTTATGAATGGTTTTGCAGGCCAAGGTCAGATAGATAGATAGATAGATAGATAGATAGATAGATAGATAGATAGATAGATATAGAAATTTAAAACTTTATACTTTTTATTTTAACAGAATGTATCACACTGGAAGCATTTAAGTTACAAAAGGCTGCACTTGCTCTTAAAAGTATAATGAAAAATGAGAAAAATAAAATGCATGTATTTTTTTTTTGTTTGTTTTTTGTAAAAATGATTTACTTGATTTATATTTCTTGCCACTGGCCTACAGGCATATCCAGCGGGCAGCAGTAAAGAGAAGCGCAGGCTGGCTATTGCTCAGGCTTTTGCAGGGGAAGTCTGTTTGGTGCCACCTTCTCGTCTCATGGCTCTTCTGGGCCAGGTTTGGTAACTTTTTGTGTTGTTTTTTTTTGTCATAACCTGCATTCTTTATATCTATTATATTTGCATGTATCGCATGTCTTTTGTATTTACAGGGCCGTATATGTGAGGGGGCTTTATACAGGTTACAGGAAACCAAAGCACTAAGGCAGTTTGGCTCATTAGCAATGCTGGTGAGTAAAAAAAGCCTCTACTTCTGGATCAGTATTATATGGCTTTTTCCTTTTTTTTCCTTTACATCCTATACACTTTTTCTCTGCTTCCCACACTTTTGTCTTTGAAGTCATTGAAGTGGCAGCAGCACCAGGGTCTCTTACCTCCAGGTATGTCTTTGGAACTGTTTCGGGGCAAAGGTGCATTGAAGGACATGGAGGAAGAGCGCTTCCCAACTCAGCTCAGTCGCCTCATAAAGGTGCTGTAAACACAACAGTGTAATATAAATGATTATTCTTACTTTTTGAAAAAGGTGTTGCAAATGTTTTAATATAAGATTGAATGTAAGAAATCATTGATGGATGCTATTCCCATTTGCATTATAAAGCATCTTATCTGAATATCCTACATGCTACAGGGCTCAGCATATGCCCATTTAATTGCTTTTGTGACCTGAGGCTTTCATCTGTATCTTGCACTCTCTGTATTCTACTTTGCTCGCCATGCTTTTGGATTCATATCAACACACAATGTTTGGAGGGTTTATAGTGTCCCAAAGCAGACTGGCATTGTCTAGGTCAAAGTGATTTTCAAAGTGAATGCATTACCTTAAAACCTCTTTGGAACAATATTTAATAAGTGCTTATTAAAATGATGTGAATATATGTTTACTTTTTTTATTTGTCTGTTTGTGTATGTGTGTGCATGCATGATGCAGTTTGGACCAAAGTCTCATGTAGAGTGTGCACGATTCTCTCCTGATGGACAGTACTTGATTACTGGATCTGTTGATGGTTTTATTGAAGTCTGGAACTTTACCACTGGAAAAATTCGGAAGGTGAGTATATAATGGCCATAAAAAAACTGCATTTCACATAAAATACTTCACGAGTTCGAACTTACTGGTAATAAATAGGATTTAAAGCGTGTTTGGCATGCTGTCCAGGGAGAGGGCTCAGGGCTCGACAGACTCCGAGCCCTAGGGGGCTTGGGGGGGCATGTTACTCACTGCCCGGCTTGAACCCTGAGCGCCGGAGGAAAAGCGAAATGGTGGAGTAGGGGAGGAGTAGGGGTGCTTAGATTGAGATGCCAAGAGAAAGGGGCTTGTGCTATTTAAAGGAAGTATCTTTTGCTCTGCGCATGCTCCTCCCAAAATTACTTTGCAAACATCATTTTTTAAATATATAACTAAGTAGATATTAATATTATATTTATGTAATAATTATGTAGCTATATTATAATTGTATTTATATATACACTAATGGGCAGAAATGTTTATTTTTAATATATTTTTAAGGAGTATTTTGTGAAGTATTTTCTATTTTTATACACTTTCAAATATAATCCCAACACTTTAGATAATATAAATAAAGGAATAAATCACATTTTAAAACATTTAATTAATCTTCTAATAATAGTTAACAGTTTTAATTGTAATTCTTATCAAATATATGCAGGCAGGCTTCTTTCAAAAATATTAAAAACCTTAATATTTCAAACCGTCTATATTCCAGCATATATATCCTATCATAGATAGGGGCCAGTAGAGAGAGCATAGCAGAGGTGAAATGTGAGTGTACCTGGGAAGGTTACGTCTCAGCTGAGCTGTAGACGTTTGATTAAATGTGCTGCGAGGTCAGTCACGAGTGAGTCACCGCAGTCAAGACAAGCCCATACCAGGGTCTCTACTGGAATCTCAGTAGCTTCTCTGGTGAGAAATGTACGACTCTGCAGATGCTTTGTATTATGTCTTGACTTTTGTTAATATGTAGGCTGTAAATGACAGCTCTTTATTTAATGTGATACCAAAGTTTTTGGCATTCTGTTTAGATGATATCATTGAGCTGTATAGTGAAATGACAAGGCAAGGCTGGGCAAGGGTAGTTCTTGGCCTGGATGAGCAGAAGCACACCAGTATTCAATATATTCAGCTTTATGATGGGCATTTATCCAAGGAGGAAAGCTTGCCAGACAAATAATTTGTGAGGGTACTGTAACTGGTTGTCAGAGGATAGGGAGACAGAATTAAATTGGTTATCATCACAGAATGTTGTTAACTGCCCTAAATAAGTCGCTGTAAATGGACAATAAAACAAATTAATTTGCCTTTTGATAAGCGACTCTGAGTTATCACTATAGCCGAATTATGGAGTGTAGCAAAGATGGTTGTCTTTCCAGCAAGTTCTTCCCAGGTTCTCTGACAAATATGCAAATTTGAAATGTAATTAAAAGTATTTTATATAAAAGTTTATATTCATCTCTGCATGCTCAAAGCCCGATCTTCTTGACTACACAGCTCAAGAACATCATCCCCTTGATGCACGAAAGAGGCAACACACGTATGCTGTCCTAGGCCTGTTTAGTGGGGGCAAAAAATAAATTCTCACATTTAGTGTGGCTTAATTTTTCTGTCAGGAGAGGGTTGGTTTTTACTAAATCCTCAGAGGTAAAGAATATGGGTCACCCCGACACTCTATGACGTCTGTTAGGTTGAGTTAAGGCAGTTGGGGCCAAAAATAAATCCTGCCCCATTCTCAGATATGGACTTTCACTACTACTGAGGAATTGGAGTGTACAGTATCATTTTCAAAATAACATGGAGTATAATAAGCTGTGGTTGTAGTTCTTCTTTCTAGTAGACGTAAGGGTGTATTTTCTTATGCTATTTAATTTTCCCTTATTAGACAATTGTCTGACAACACAATGTATTGTCATTTTGTGTGGTTAAATGTGATGTGTGACGGTCTGTCTGTCTGTATGTCTTGCATAGGATCTGAAGTACCAAGCTCAGGATAATTTCATGATGATGGATGAAGCTGTTTTGTGTCTGGCAGTAAGTCACGACTCTGACATGATCGCCTCTGGAGCTCAGGATGGAAAGATACAGGTATGGCCCTTCAAATAACTGATCAGCATTTCCACTTGTAGTCTACTGTTGTACAGAATTTCTAGAATTAGTCCATTTGAAACAGTATCATTTATATTTTTTTAAATGATGCAAAGAAAATCATCTTTGTTGAGTGAAATGTCATTGGCCGTATACCTAAAAGGGTATAAATTTGAAGGTAGAAGTTGAACCTACATGCTTGATTTCAAGAAGCAGGAGACATTCTCACTTATTACCACATAGAAAAACATAAATGCTTTCACAAACCGTCTTTCTCGTTTTTAGTATTGTATGACTACAACATGTAGTTTGGTGTCAGTAAGGTATGCAGAATATTTTTACTTTTACAGAACTTATTACTTTTATTCTGCAAGGATGCATTAAATACATCACAAGTGCCACTAAAGTCATTTATAATGTTTTTAGAACACTGAAGGCCAGAATAATGACTGCTGAATATTCAGCTCTGCCATCATAGGAATAAATTACATTTTAAAATACATTTAATAGGGTTGGGTCAATAGACGATGCTGTTGTCCATCGCTGATGCTCGATAGACATCACGATAATGAGCCGGCATTGCGAACACACTTAATCTATGGCGGCAAATCTATGCCATTAATAAGCGAGCGCAGTAAATAATTTCCTCGAGAGGAAAACAGATGTACATGCAAAGAAACGGAGCTGTTCGTACGATTGGTTGACATCGCCCAACCCTAACATTTAACATTCTAAAATTATACATATCACACAGTATTACTGTTTTTAGTGTTTATGATTAAATAAATCAGCCTTGGTGAGTACTTTTTTCAAAAACATTTAAAAATCATATAGCCTAGCTCTTAGGCTTTTCAGAAGTATTTTAAGAGACCTCAATCTCAGGGGACTGTAGGTCTGAAGGCAAATGTTAATTAAATGCTGTAAGCACTTTTATATTTAATCTTTAATCATACAGCATCTGATTACAGTTGTGACTGCAGTGCTTTTTATAGCATGTAGAACAATGATCTAGCATCATTATTTAATAAAATCTCAGTTCAACATTTCATGGTGCACAGAGCTAAACAAATTCTTCATTGAATGATGATGTTCCCAATTAGCTCTCATTGCACACCATCAGTTCAGTTCTCAGTTCAGTCTGTGATAAGATGTATCGTTGTGTAATTTCAGGTTTGGAGGATTCTGAACGGGACGTGCCTGAATAGAATAGAACGAGCCCACAGCAAAGCGGTCACCTCTGTCTGCTTCAACAAAGACAGCACTCAACTATTAAGTACCTCCTTTGACCAGATCATCAGGTTAAACATATATTACAAATCTGATTTTGAAGTTTCGGTACTTATGTTTTAAGAACTGGTGTTTGCTTTTGTGCTGAAGATTTATTTCAATTTAGATTCAGAGTAAGAGATACTTCCTATATAAAGCGCTAGCCTCTTTCACTCAGTATCTCAATCTGAGCATCCCTCCTCCTCCCCTACTCCACCATTTTGCTTTGCTCCTCCGGGGGCACGCAGGGTTTGGCACGGGGTTGATAACCCTAGGGCTCGGGAGCCCGTCGAACCCTGAGCTCTCTCCCCAGACCGAGCCAGTAATTACCAGTAAGTTCAAACTCGTGGAAGGTTTAAAGGATAGTAACCCCCCAAAATGAAAATTCTGTCATCTTTTACCCTCAAGTTGTTTCAAACCCGTTCCAAACTATTTTTCCATACTGTGGAAGTCAGTGGCTACTATTAATTGTATGGTTCCCAACATTTTCAAAATATTTCCATTTATGTTCAATAAATGCACAATATACACAATACAGGTTTACAACAATTTGAGATTAAGTAAAGGATGACAGAACTTTGATTTTGGTTGAAATATCCCATTAAGAACAATCTTGAGAACAAAGATAAGCACATTTCTAAGAAGTTCTTGAGATTTTCTTTTTAAGTGAGAAGTGAGGTTTAATTCTTAGGAATATTTTGTAAATCTTGCCACAAATATTCATTCTGCAGGTGCATTATTTGGTAGTAAAGGTGCATAACCTTATAAACATTAATTGCTGTGTTTTTCTTGCTAAGAGGATGGAAAAATACAGAAGGAATGCATCTCACAATAGAAGCGTATTGTATGCAGAAGAAGTAAGATGATCAGTTGCTATGCAATAACCAATAACCAAGTGCCAGCAGAAACAGTAGGCTACCTTAGTGAAATGTTTTGCCATGGATACTTTGTAGACAGAAATGGCGGGGGAGGAGGAGGAAATAAGAAGTCGTGGTCTGGGTGTTAAACATCATTAGGAATATTCCGTCACATGCCTAGACTCAGCATCTCTCCCTCTCTCGCAGACCTGACTGCAGTACTTCTACAGCTGGGTGTCGGTTCTAGGCTCTTGTGGTGCATGTGGGTGGAAAAGAAGCATGATTGGTCACGTGCGTGAGAGAAGCAGCACGCACAGATAATGTGTTTCTGTTCCTTGCTCAGCTACCCAAACAGCAGCGGACCGAGGCAGACGTTTTGTCATTGTAGCTCCTTAGCTGGATAGAGAACGGGAGGGGTGGGAAGGGTGGGGGTGAAATGGCAAGCTGCTCTGCTATTGGCCACTTATTGATAAATACTAGCCCCTCCCAATTTGCAATGGATTGAATTTATGCTCTCAGTAGTGTGTGTGACACGTGAATGCCAGCCTGGCTTTAAAGATGATGTATAGAAGGTTACCTTTCCTGTCTGTTTATGTCATTGGTCATCTTTGGATCAGTGATTTGTGTTAGGAAAGTAGTACATTTAAGGGAATATGACAGTATATTCAGACATATTTCGACGAACGTGCTGTATTTTTGTTTGTTTTATGGTTAGAGAGAGAGATCAGTTGGGTAAAACTGAAGTGAATCAAGGTCTTGGTGTTAAGAGTGATCAGGAATATTCCATCACATGTCGAGAGCGAAAGTCTCTCCCTCTCTGTCTCTGTCTCTCTCAGTCCTGACTGCAGCAGTTCTGCGGCTGGGCGGCAGTGCTAGACTCTCATGGTGCATGTGGGTGGAATTTCATGTGCATGAGAGAGGACTATTTTTCAGTAAAGATGGTAGAATCACATTGAAAGTTGCAGAGAAAGGTCTTCTTTTGTTATGACATTGATTTTTTTTTATATTGTCTTTGGGCTTTCATAATAATGTCTCTTTGAATTGATTCATGACATTTGAATTTGTGAATTGTGGTTACATTTTTAACTCTTGGATTTCTTTGATCAGGCTCCATGGTTTGAAATCAGGAAAAATGCTAAAGGAGTTTAGAGGCCATACGGCTCACATAAATGACGCCACCTTCTCACACGATGGCCAGTATATCATCAGCTCGTCGGCAGATGGCACAGTAAAAGTAAGTGGTTCATACTGTGGTGAACTACATTTAATAACCAATCCATGTTTATTTTTCCCTGATTATTTTTCCTTTTCTTCAGGTCTGGAGCATTAAGACAATGGATTGCACCCACACAATAAAAACTCCTGACATTCCTGAGGGCACAGACATCACCGTTAACAACATTGTGCTTGTTCCAAAGACTCCTGAGCACTTTGTAGTGTGCAATAGGACCAACACGGTGGTTGTCACAAACATTCATGGCCAGGTGAGAACAAAAATGAATCAGCAAGATACTCTGCATGATTATTCATAAATGCACACTCTAGAGTGAACACTACCAGTTACTGGTTTCCATATTTGGCAAAGATGGCACAAATTAACACCATTTATGAATCAGAAACCTTGAATAATAGCTGAATTGTTGAGCAGAAGTTTAAAAAAAGCAGCAAACTTCCAATGCAGGTTGTGGGATTTGCTAAAAATAGCTATGCACTTAATATTCAGACCGTCTGATGGCGTATAAGGCGTACCCTGTTCAGCCGTCGCGCCCACTCTTTTCTTGACGTACTTGATGACTCACACTCGCATGCTTCTTGGTGCTCTCAGAAGCGTGCCTTATCCATTTGCATTGCACTTTGGCTCTCTCTCACCCCCCCCTCTTTTCCTTCCAGGTGATGAGGAGTTTCTGTTCAGGCGTGAGAGAGGGGGCAGACTTTGTTTGCTGCACGTTGTCTCCACGTGGAGAGTGGATTTATTGTGTGGGAGAAGACTATGTGCTGTACTGCTTCAGCACCATCACTGGCAAGCTAGAGAGAACCCTCACGGTACCGTCCGCCCTCACAGCACATGCTGCATATCCATGAGATCTGTTTTAGATGGGGGAAGTGTGATCGGTTCACAGCTAAACTTGTCTTCTCTGTATTCCAGAACAATTGGTATTAATAGTCAAAACATTGGCTGTATTTAGGACTAGTAGGAAATTTATCAAAACTGAAATGGATGTAGAAATCAGCTGTGCTTTATTATAAACAAGTGCTATTCTGTGTACATCCTCCACAGGTACATGAAAAAGATGTGATTGGCATAACTCACCACCCACATCAGAATCTCATCGCCACATACAGCGAGGATGGCCTTCTCAAACTCTGGAAGCCTTGAGTCTCGTCTTTCATAATATGGACTTGTGTTTTATGTTCCTGATTTGTGGTATTCCAGCACACATACATATGTTGGTCTTCCATTTAGAGTGCTCAAAAACATCATTTTCTGTTGAACCTTAACATCATGCACTGAGATGAAGGACCTCATGATATCTGAACCTAACGACATCCAATTTGGTAATACTAACGTTCCTCTGAAGCCTCTAGTGGAGAACAAGAACAACTGCATGGATGTACTGGTCTATGTTATTATTAAGGGCTTTGTAGTATTGTCTGTGATAATATCTGCATGCAAAATTAAGCCCGAGCGACATTAATGTGGTAAATGTACTGGTTTTCGTTCCAGACTATTCTTTTGATATCTCAAATGATATGTCATTTCTTTGATCATTTTGGCCAAAGACGAAATAATTAGTGTGTACCAACTCATAATGTGACCTCGCACTAGTCTTGGACTCATTGAGGACATTTTCACATATTTGTACTTGTGTACATTTAGAATTCTGATATGTTTAGAATTCATATGGTACAATATTGTGTAGATTATAACGGTTCAGTGTGTTTTAACACTCGACCAAGCACATCTACTTGTACTGCATGCAGGTGAACATATTATGCAGTCATTGCAATACTGTATGAAGTAATCAGTACGGTTTATATTCTGAAAATTACAGATTATTTTTTATCGAGATATTCAAATTTTTTGTTGAATATTGATATAACACTGCTTTACAGTGTAAGTCTCTGAGTATCTTGCAGTGTGGGTAAAAAATGTGCTGATATTGCTGCAGTTTAATTAAAATTCAAGCATGAATTATTCATGACAATTTTTTTCATGAAGATTTGTCATTAAGATGCATCATTAACTGGTTAGATGTTGGATCGCTTAATATTTGCAGATGATCTCCAATAACGCTATAGACATCTTGATATACAAGAATTTTTTTTTTGGCATATTTAGCCAAATATTCAATCCCCCAGGCCCCAGAAATACAAACCTGCCTAAATTAATAACATTGTGACATTTATTTTATAAATAGAACTACAAATGTCAAAGATATTGGTCATAATTAAAATCCCACATTTTTCAATTATTCTTCAGTCGAAACAGATAATAAAATAATCAAATACAAGACAATCTGCTAGCAAAAATGAACATAAACACAAATGGGATAAAAGTGCATTTGCAATAAAAAAATGTAAAATTTAGGGAGTTAACATTTAATACATTTGGAAAACAAGTTTCAGTATTCTTTCAAGACGTTCTTAAGACTGATTTTAAGCAGAGGTATGTAGACGGCTCATTCAGTTAATGATTCTTTCAGTTATTCAGATAAAATCAATTCCTTCTAGAAAGGATGTATGATTGTAGTTGATCCTTAAATAGCAAACGAACACAATGTGATTTAGTTTGGATAAAATCTGCTAGTATTTCTTAGTCACATGAACAGCTCTAAATAATACTAGCCAATTCAGAAGCTATCTAATATCACATTCTACCAAGGCTTTTAAGAGATTGATCACAGTCTGCCATCATGTCCATTGTTGAAATGCATTATAAACTTCATTATTAACCTCCTCTTAGTTCAAAATGTTCTAGAAAAAACATTTGCAATAAACTGGCACATACCATATTTCCAACAACATCAAGATCATCTTACATGTAACCCACAATTAATAGGCAATAAACAAAACAAAGATTGTAATGTTTTCTCAAACTGATGAAGAAAAATCCATTTACATACATATTCAGATTGAAATTTTCTGGGATTATGGCACAATATGACCTGAATATCCCTTCTGTTTCCACTGCAACTGCTGCACAAATTCCCATGGACTCTCTCTTCAGCTGAACCTCTATGGCACCAGTCTCAAAACCCATTTTTCTTTTTATTTCACCAATTATTTACTCAAAATGTTGGTAAAGGAGTTTCTTCCAAACAATGACACAAGAGGTCGGCACTAAGAGGTCTTATTCTAGGCACAGAACTATTTGAGAGGTAAATCACTTTTTTTTTCTCTTGGTCCTTTTTTTATTGTGTTCCAGCAGAGGTGGCATGTTGTGGAAGAGAGGGAGGGTAAAGGAACAGGAATCTCTATGAGGTTTGGCACTGCACACCTCCAGATGGGTAAAAGTCTTCCTCCTCTATATAGTGGTAATGATGGCGTTCATGGGTCAGATCACAGTCTTCAAGGTCAGCGTATATATAGAGGTCATCATCCATGCTGTCAGGCTCAATATTTGCCCGTTTTTCAGGCAAGTACCCTTCTAACTCTTTGAGTTTATTTAATGGAAGGAAGTTCTCTTCAGGGAAGACAACCTTAAAAAAAGAATTAAACACAATTAGTTTATGTAAATTACTATTGTAAGTGAGAAGAGCAAGAACAAAACGAAAGAAAATGTAGCTCAGGTACTTATGTATATGAAATACTTTCTCACTTTCTTTCTTGATTTCATTATTTTAATTCTTACACACACACACACACACATTTCCATAACCTAAGAATCGGGACAGGTCCACATTTTGATAAAAGCTGAGTTTTCTATGATTAAAGCACCTCCTGCTACGGATTCAAAATAGTTTGATAAAAAACAGGAAATGTTCATGGGTCAGTGACATCACCGTATAAGGTCCATTTAAAAATTAGTACTCACACTAAAAAGGATGATGAGTTTGCCTTTCTCAAATGGGCGACGGTGCATAGGCATTCCCTCGTTCAGAACACATTTTTTATCTCCAGGTTTGATCAACTCCCCTATTAATGCAGCACAGACAGACAACACATTTGCTTTACACATCTACAGTTTACATGAGAGTAATGTCAGCTCTGCTGTTATTAAGATTCATGTAACAACTAGCCAAGCTTTTAATTTATTGTTTTTACTAGGAGTAAATTGAGAAAGATATCAGAACAGTTGCAACAAATCCAAGTAGACCAACTTAACGGCCTACAAGAAGTGATATTCCACACAAGAGTGGATGCTTGGGGATATACAAGGTCAAAAAAGGAGTAGGAAAGCAATAGCAACAATGACCATAAGGTGTGCCATCCATCTGCCAAGGTTACATAATATCACCCCTGCCATTCTCCCTCAGCAGGATCATCATTAAGACTGGATATGCTTCCAGGTTCAAGACAGAAAGGCTGTATACAACAACTTGTTATAGGAACGTGCTCGAATATGTATTTTGGATGGTTCACCTGGATGCGATGTGATGAGTAGTGTTCTGTTGTCCATTGTATTAACAGGCTTTTGAAAACCACATAATGACTCTACCAACTGTAGCTCCATGTTCATGGTGAGATCCTCTCCTTGTCTAAGAGAAAAAGTGATATGGTAATCATTTCTTACATAATAATATCTATATATTCTGTTCCCTAACTGCCTTGACTAAATGACTAAGTACTGTAACAGGCTGCCCCATATATAGAAAACAGAGGAAGTGTGACGCTACTGTAATCTTGAAATAATGAATCTGTGCTGCCATCTCCAGGACATTATCGTCAACGACATACCTTTGACATAACAGCCCTGCATATTGAAAAACCAAACCTAATACATGACTTAACTATGATGATTGTGAAAGAAATCAATTACATTCTTTTTGTTAATATTACGCACATAAGATAGTAACAGAATTAAACGCGGTCAAATGTGAAGTATGTCAGTACATAACAAAAGTTATGTACATAATACATAGCTTTACATAAGACGTTTTTAAAGAAATAGTTGTTTTTTTTCAAACATTTTTCTGTCACTCCTTAGATGTAGTAAAACACAGTCAAGGTTCAGAAAGGTATACATATAAATGTCAAAATCCTCCATCTGCCATCAGTGGTTCAGCCGTAACGTTATGAAGCAATGAGAATCAGTTTTGTTTGGCAATAATACAAAAAGCAAACTGAATGCTCTCCACCCAATAGGCTGTTTTTTTTTTCTTCCCCCAAAATCAAAGTTTAACTACAAACAAAAACCGTATCTTGTGTGTTGCAGCTGACGAGCAGAAGAGCATACGCAGCTTGCGTCCAGCAGATACTCTCCAAAATGGCGCTATGGTGAAGCAGAGGCGACAAATTGCTGAACAAAGTCGTTTTTTTGTATTTTTTGAGTACAAAAAGTGTTTTCTTAGCTTCATGAAGTTCAGACTGAACCACTGATGTGACATTCTGACCATGTCTTTCATACTTTCTGGATCTTGACAGTCATGGTATATGCAGGAATCCTAAAGTTGAATTTACTACCTTTTTTACTACCTCCCCAATATTTTTTACTACCAACACAACATCGATCAGCGGCCTTTTTTTTTTTTTTTTATAGCTTAAACATAACCCACCAACTTCACACTTTATAAAACAAATGACAACAACATAAACGTGAATAAAAATCAATAAAAGTGTTTCATGTCACACACAGTCACAAGAAATGAAATACTTTCTTAAAAGCAATTCATTATCTGTCAACTCCAAATGAGAATGTCCAAATGATTCAATGAGCCGTATTAGGGGTGTAACGATTCGCGCATCATACAATTCATGGTAATTTTCCAAATCATAGTGATCATCACTATCCCTTTGCTAGTGGGGACTTGAGAGAGCAGTGCACGTGCGTGTCATTATTTAGTCATTTGGAATGCACTTGTC
>JAUCNO010000001.1:1457743-1478132 GCA_032353835.1 Enteromius viviparus | reverse complement strand
TGTGTTTATATATATATATATATATATATATATATATATATATATATATATATATATATATATATACTGTATGTATATATATATATAGTCTTTGAGCAAAGCTCCAGTTTTATATTAGCAAAACAAGGCAGTGCGATACAATGATAATTGAGAGATGTACAAATAAACACTCCTGGAAAGCATTATATTTAAAACTTAGATTTTAATGTGATTTTTTGAATGTATAAATAAATGTATAAAAAGTGTTTCAGTACAGTAAGTGTTCATCCTGAAATATATATATATACTGGAGTGGAGCACTGGAGTGGTACAAATATTCCTTTAACTTTCTGAGGGTGTAGTTTAATGTAATGCAAGTATTTTATTGTTTTTTTCCGGCAGAGAGTGGCGTTTGCAGATGTGTGTTTATGTCTGGCTAAGAGATTAAAACAATTATGCTTCATCGATCCTCTGGCCTTCACAAGTTAGGGGGAAATTACAGCTTTAGACTGGAACAGTTTGTTCCTTTTTTCATTTCCAGACTGAGGTTTAGTCAGTGATATTCCTGCCTCTGTGGAAGCTGATAAAGTTCTGCCACGATCAGCATATGTTTAGCTTTACAACAAATGTCATCAAAATCCCCAATGACTGGGATTACAGCACGAGATAGAGAGGGGAGGGGTGAAGATGATGTCACACCTCTACAGAGGGTGTGGCTTATTAAGTAATGCCAGAATCAGTTAAACCATCTGCCTTTAAGTATTGGTAACAATTGGTAACTCCAAAACAGTGATAGTTAATAAAAAACTAAACTTCCCACTGGGGTTATTTAAGGACATCCTCACTCGGATCCAAACCAAATTTTATACATACAGTATATATATATATAATTTATAAACAAAAATACCAAGGACATCCATCTGCATCTGCACTGAAATATCATCTTACAAGATATATTAATGGGAGATATACAGTGACAGCTTTTTCTTTTTTTTTTAATGAAAAATCTGATGTCCTTGAATAAGTAAGATATGCATGTTTTAAAAATTTGATTCATTTCGCTTTACAGTGATATCATTGGATTTAGTCTGTCTCAGTTTTTTCAGTTTCTTTGTGTTATTTCAAGACAGACTGGATGATGATGAGATCAGATCTCTGTGTGGAGCACTGTGTGTCAGACTCCTTGAGCAAACAGAAATCTCACTGGATTATTATAATTCATGGCAAAATAACTGTTTGGAAATGTAAACTGATATTTACCACTGATACACTACAGCAAAAGATAGAGACAACTAACATAAAACCATTTTGAGCTGCTGAAAATACAAGCGTTCTATTAACTTTGGCCACCAGTAAATTAAGTAAATATGTGTGTAAGTGTTTGAAAAGGCAGGCAGCATCAGAGTGTCTCAACACGGAGGAACTAGAGGGTGTTTGAAGGTAACAGTTCCAGTAACCCAAGATGGATTATATTCATGATGTAAGCACTAGACCTTCCCAGAAAAGACAAGGTTTTATAAATAGCACAGGTGCATGCTCAGCATGGTTTATACAGCCGCCTGTATATTCATATTCTATTAATGCTCTTGTACAGCGCTTACACACGTGAGAGGGAACAACAGCCGCCCAGGCTAATTTTATTGGGCTGTTAAAGATCAGGGTCAATCATGAGTGCTATTGATTTGTTTTACCAGGGGGAATGTCCCAGACAACACATCAATGAAAATAAGAAAAAAACCCAACAACATCTTTATCGAAGCAGAAGATACAAGAGGATTTGCGCTTCTTCATATGACAGTGCAGCATGTATTGTTTGCGGAGTCTGTTCTCCCCCACCACTGCTAAACCATCCACACACACACAGGAAGAGAACATTACTGCTTACTCAAGCTTAATATCATATTCCACCTACGGAAAGATTCAGTATGACCACTCTATTGTCTGTCTATTCAATGTCGTTAGAACTGATAATATCGGAATAATCTAATAGACTGGATGCAACAAAAACTGCATCAGTACAATGACAGTATCACATCCAGTGTTGACTTTAGAGAAAAGCAAATCCCAAAATGTTTCTTTCCGCTCAGAATTGTATTAATCTTCTAATCTATTGGAATGTTTTCTGAGCAGGAAGATAATGATCTTCTGTTTCTGTAATGTGATCAGGTCATCATGACTGTTTGGCCCTCTATTACACAATGTTTCTTCTGCATAACAAACCAATTTCATTCATTGTGCAAGCACATGAGGCAAATAAAATGAGGTCATAATGATAGAACGACTTTGTATGAACTACTAAAAACTACGCTTTTTTTAGTCAATACGTTAAGCACTGGCAGTCATTTAAAAATCGTGGCACACCATGTTGAGAACGTGCAATTCTGCTGTCTGTCCTCAGATAAGCACTGACTTTTCACACATCAAAAGACTTCATTTGTTTAGAGTTATATCTCATGAATTATTTATGCAAGGAATTAACTGTATCTGTAATGATGAGGTCTGAGACGAGCGGATCCATCTGCAAGCTTTTAATAAATGGCACAGTCTAACAGGCAGTAAACAGCGGTTAACCCTGGCGGAACAGGGGGAGGGATGGAGGTTCCTGTGGAGGTGGCCCAGGATCTGAAACATGGAGCAATGGTGGGCCTGGATCGTGGAACAGTGGCAGACAGTATAAGGCTGTGGAGGACGTGGATAGTGGCACAAAGTGCCACAGTGAGAGCAAAGACTCCTCCAGGCAGCGCAGATGGTAGCGATACCCTCCCGGGCGGCACAGGCAGCGGGGAAGTGGCCACTCGGTGTGGGCACTGGAGGGTTCACTGGAGTAGTTTACTGTACTTCTGGTCGTGACTTGGGAACAGGATTCTCAGGGTTCGGGAACGGCACTCCTGGCTGTGAATCGGGAACAGGACTCAGGAATGGCACTCCTGGCCGTGACTGCGGAGCAGGATCCATGGGAAACAGGAACGGGAGTTCAACGGCCTTTGTGGCCATGACAGGGCAGGATGAGGATTCAGAAATGGCTTCCATAGCCGTGACAGGGCAAGATGAGAGATCACAGATGTCCTCCAGGTGATTTATGGACATCTTGAGGATAGCAGCTAACATCATCAAAATGTACCTGATAACATAGTTCAAAGAACTCGATGACGTACTCCTCCATAAATAATTTACCTTGTTTCAGGTTGAGCAGCTGTTCAGCTGGGTCCATGGTCAACAATCCTCAAAAGCGGCTGGAACCTTTTTTGGCGGAGTATTCTGTAATGATGAGGTCTGAGACAAGCGGATCCATCTGCAAGCTTTTAATAAATGGCACAGTCTAACACGCAGGGTCGGTAAACAGTGAACAGAAATGGTGGAGGCAAAACATACGAGAATAGTCCGGAAATCAGCGCGGGTAGGTTGATCGGCAAACAGGGGCAAGACAGGAGCAAAAATCCAACATCGGCAGATCAGTACACAGAAAAGCCACTCGTAAAACAAGACAAAACAGAAATAATTATGCTTTATATTTTGCTGTATCTTTCTTTTATCTAAAGTTGTCCGGTGTTATCTATTATTAATTTATCTGCCTAAAGTAAACTTGCCATTTCTGACTTGAAACTAAATATTCAGTAATAGGTAAAGATCAGCAATAAATTATGTTTTTCTTTTGATATTGACGCTCTTAAAATAACTCTTGGTGTGAGAACTTTTTAAATTAAAATAATTTCTCACAGAAAGCACAGATACTTATCAGTATCTGTGCTTCAGATCTTATCAGTGAGTGAAAGTGACATCATTTCCTCTAACTTACACAATTCTGAGAGATAATTCCAACAATTTAAAGGCAAAATATGGTGTGGTACCATAGTTGACAAGATTTAGGGACACATTTTTCTATGAATTTTTTTTTTTTTTTTTTTATAATTTAATGTTGTAGAATTGAGTTAGTAACTATTTAGGGTTTTTATAAATAAAATAAATTAAATGTTCCCAATAGAAGAGTACTATAAAATAGTTTGATAGATAATGGAAAAAATACATGTACAATACAAATATACATTATTTTTGCGGGGACCACAAATGTACCCCCCAATTACAGAATCACCTATATACACACACCCACATTAAATTAATTAATTATTGTAAACCAGGGGCGCCCAACCCTGCTCCTGACGATCGACTGTGCTGCAAAGTTTAGCTCCAACTCTAATCAAACACACCAAAAACAACTAATTACGCTTTTTAGGATCGCTTGAAAATTAAAGGCATGTGTATTATATTAGAGTTGGAGCTTAACTTTGCAGGACAGTCGATCGCCAGGAGCAGGGTTGGGGACCCTGTTGTAGACACTGATTGACTTTTATTTGATCAATGCTTTAAACCGATTGGACTCCAAAGTACGCCATACTCTTATTGAGTAAGGCTGGAGAAGGATATAAAGAGCTTCTTTTTTTGGCCTGTGAATCCATTGTCAAGGACATAGCATACAATGGAAGGAAATGCACCACTATTGTTATTTCCTGAACAGTGAAAAGTGATGGTCAAACTAAAATCAGAACACAAAGTTCACAAAGAACAAAGATAGCATCTGTGAGATATCTCAAGTACATTGTTGTGATAAAAATCCATGATGATGTACACATTAAGTAATAATATTTACCTTTAAGGTACCAAAATCGATCCTTTAGGTATAAACATGTACCCTTTTGAAAAGGTACCACCCAAGCGACAGCTTTTGTACCTTTATTTCTGAGAGTGTACAATGAACTTTTAGAAAGTGTTTTATTAATGCAAAATACATGATTGAAGCATTACGTCTGGCGTGCTGGATTGCAACTCAATGAAATGTTTCGGTCATTCATACTGTATAAATCACTTATGTGACATATCTTTGTGATAATGATTGCTATGTGCTCCTTAAGGGCCACTGAATTAATGAAAAGCACTTTGCATTACTTAAAATCTGTGCAATTACTATTCATATTCCCCGCTATCGTCTGAAGTATTTTCTCAGTGAGACTCAGGGTGACATCACACGTCTGAGATCAGGTGGCTCTGCTTGGCGCACACAAATCCTCTTGGGTGCAAAAGCACATTTCTAATTCATCAAGGCTCACATTAGTTAATCACCATCAAAGATCAGCTAGTGATACGATGACAGAGCAGGTACTGTAGAATCGCTTACAATTCCTAGGTGTTCTAACACCTAACATTCAAATAGAAAGTTTTACAATATACTGGCAGGAGTATCTTATCCCTGCAGGGGCCCGATGAGAGCTGTCTTCAGTCTCATTTGGGTTCTCTCTCATTTGCTCTTTTCTGTCTGAACGTTAACTTTTAATATCGTCAGCTGGAGTGTCTGCCAAACACACATCGTTAGTGTGTATAAAGACACAGTTTTTGATAAATACACTTATAGTCCTCCTAAGTCAATCTTAATATGGTAGGTCAGTAGGACATTTTTGTAATTGTTTTCAAATTAAAAATATTGTGTTCGTTCATCCTGTGAGTCATAAAAAAAGTGTCCTATGCTCACCAATGCTGCATTTATTTGATAAAAAAAAAAACAGTAAAAACAGATGTATTGTGATATTTCTAAATAATAAAGTTTTAAATGTTTTCTGTGATGGCAAAACAAATTTTAATCTTTCAAAAAGCACTGTAATACTGATTTGGTGCTCAGGAAACATTTCTTATCAATACACTTCATATTTAAAATACTTATTTATTTATATAAATATTCCATATTTTTATGGAAACTGGTAAATTTTTTCAGATTCCTTTCACAAACTGTGATACATTTTCAGCTTCTTAGATGAACAGAAAGTAAAAAAAATTAGAAAGTTTTGTTTCAAACAAAGAAACTAATAAATAGCAGTAATATTGCAGTAGTGGTAATAATAATAGTAATCTTAGTGCTGTCAAACAATTAAAGTTTTTATTCACGTAATACATGTGTATATTTATATTTATAAGCTATATATAGGCCTATATGTATATATATATATATATATATTTATAAGCTATATATAGGCCTATATGTATATATATATATATATATATATATATATAAACACAAACACACACACACACACTCAGTAGCCTATATTTTGATAATATTAACGTTTTATATTTACACACATACACATGTACTAATATATTTATAGCCTAAACTATATATTTATTTTTTATTAGCCTAACTAATGTGTTGATTAAACACAGTAAAAGAGACTGTAAAAGAACATACTGAACATACCTATGACTCGACGTATGACGTAAGCTGCGTCATACGTCATGTCGAGTGGAACTCGGCGTTCTAGCAGAAAAAAACGGAAGTCAGTTATTTACGTTAGAATTTGATAATCCCCCAAAGGTGTATTGGTTAGGTTCATTAGCTTCAAAATAGTGGCCGCTATTCACCAACATTACCAAACTTACGTTAAAAAAGCAACTCTGTGTTCGTATGAAAGACGAAAGTCATATACACCTAGGGCAGGGTTCCTCAAATCTTACCCTGGAGGTCCGATGCACTGCAGAGTTTAGCTCCAACCCTGATAAAACTCACCTACCTGTGTTTTCTAATGATCCTAAAGACACTAATTAGCATGCTCAGGTGTGTTTTATTAGGGTTAGATTCAAACTCTGCAGTGCATTGGACCTCCAGGGTAAGATTTGAGGAACCCTGACCTAGGGGGGTCTCGTTTTTGGGTGAACTATTCCTTTAAGACCTTTAATTGTTGATGTGCAACATGCTCTCCCTGACGTGTGGCTAGATTGTCAGTTTAAGATATTTTAGTATTCTGCTATGCAATTACCAAAATTTTGTTTAGTTTTAATTTACACCCTTAACACTAATTATGAGCAATAGTCAGCATTCATTTATTTATGGTTATGTCTTGTAAAGAAAACAAGCTTAAATTAAAACAGTACAAAACGTATAGAATAAAAACAACACAACTTTAGAGTCTCAGCTTTATTTTGGTTAGTCTTTTCTAGTTCAGTTTCAACATGAGAGCTTGTGGGACTCGTGAAATTTGACATTTCTGATGTTTGACACAGATTGCGTACACCTACAAAACATCCCGATGGACAGGGTATTGCATTACTTCTGATCAAATCTAGAATAATCTTAATGGCTTTGGCATTAATAACATTCATGACGAGTTTCTGCAGAACACGAGCATGTGCAAGAACAGAATATTTAAGGTCACCACTTAATAAATATCAGAAATGGGAACATTCAACCACGCCGTGTAATGTCTTCAATACAAAGAAGAACAACAAGGCTAGGAAGAAACCAAAGTTAAAAAAAAAAACATGTATACAGTATAGCGGTTCCCTCCACATGTGATTGACACCATAAAAAACCAAAGGCAACATCTACATTCAGTGAAAACAAATCATTAAAAGAGAAGGACAATCCTCTCCCTACATTGTAGTGATTTTAGGGGGAAAAAATAGATTTATTAACCACCTAATACACCTAAAAGATGCAAAGATAGAACATCAATACCCCAGAAAGGCAATGTTAAGAGGCCAGTGTATTTCCACTAAATAACTATACATATATGTAGGCACATTTGACAAATGAAGCTGGATCACACACGTGGCGTGGCTCGAAACAACCTACATATGCAACTACTGTGCACTTTCTAAATATAGGGAAATCACGCGAGGCAGCAATACAATACAAGAGGGACAAAACAGTGCTGGCTACATCGGAAGAGGAAATGTAATTTACAGTAAAACAACATGCCACTTTTGATCGTGGACACTTCTCATTCGGTAGTAGAATAAATATTTTATGCTATGGCTAAACCTCCCGGTGTTTACATTCTAACCCTAGACTGAAAGCAGAAAGCTCGAAGTAAAGAGTACAGACAATGTTAGGTCCCACATGTGTAAGATGGTATGTTGTTTTAGACTAGTTTTTTAAATAATCTTTTCTTTTCTTTACTAGTTTTTTTTTTTTTTAAATGAATCTCTCCTGAACTAAAATGGCCTCTTTCTGACATGAGACACTTGTACATTCAAAAAACATCCCCTCGGTTAAACACTGTGGAAGACCGGTGAGAAACTTCTCTCTGGTGCCTTTGTATCTCAGGTCAGAAGAGGGGCCTTAGTTAGCCTTTAAATAGGGAGAGAGTGGAGGTACTCTGTTCAGAGGTCATGATGATTTTGACATGACACCGATTTTAACATCGAATCGTCCCTGGTAGCGATCTTTGTCGCTGTAATAAATGTTTTCCCCGAACACTTTGCACTCCACGCGGATCTCCGCGTTCTGGGTGATGTTGACGAACTGGACGGCCACCAGGGGCTGCAGGTAGTGAGTGTGCAGGCGCTTCCCGTAGTAGGGGTAATACTGAAGAGGAAAGCCTTCGCCGATGCCGTAGTACTTCACTTCACCGAGCTTACCTGCATCCTCTTCTTTCTGCAGGTGTTTCAGAAGAGACCAGAGAACATGTGCTGCCGGTTAGCGATGTCTTACAGAGCAAAGACGAGTATTCAGTAAAGCGGCGATATGATAGCTTACCTTGTTTGTGCAGTGGAGAGGAATCACATTGGGCTTGACTTTGTGCATTGCCTCTTCTGGAATGGTGTCATTTGACAGTGGTGGCTAAATGAAACAATAAGAGAGTAATTTATTAAAAACCAATTAGACTTATATGCACCATGATACAGGTACTACTACTAATACTACTACTACTACACACACACAGCATATGTGTGCACACACATTGTAATACAAAACAATAAAAATAATAAACAATCAACAACAACTATTATTGCTATCATCATTATTGTTGTTAAAAAATCAATAAATTAATATATTATTAATAAAACATTTAAAACATTTACATTATGAAAAATACAAATGCAATAATAATTTGTATTATTATTTCTGTTGTTTTGTATAAATGTTATTATTCAATAATTAATGTTATTTTAATAATAATTTTCATTTTTATTATCAAATAGAATGACCAATAAATCAATAACAATACAAATATTAAATACAAGTATCAACATTAAATAATAAAATATTTAATAAGAAAAATAATACAATTCACTGATGCAATGCATGATGTAACTACAAAAATAAAACAGGCCGGTTGATATGGAATAGCAAAATAGTACGTGTAGATGTACTTATATAAGCATTTACATAATACTGTACACAAGAAATGATAGTAAAATTCTGATTTATAAATGATTAGTCTAATAATTCATTGGCAAAAGGTAGTCTAAAACAAAACGAAAAATGTCCTGCAAACTTTCTGTGAATATTGTGGTACCTTGGGTCTGAAGTTCACAATCCTGTTGAGCTTGATAATCAAGCAGGGCTTCCCTGATGAGAATCCAAAATTACGATCCTCAATCCCAGAACAGGGTCCTAGCAAAGTCCTAGAAAACTGGCATGCCTTTCTGACACCCATGTCACTCTCTAGATCGCCTCTGTTCTTGTATTCCCCAGGTTGTTCTGTCCAAAGAAAAAAATAAAATATGTATATATTAATATGCATAAATGTGTGTGTGTCTGTGTGTGTGTTATTCCACATATTTAAAGATATAGAAATTGCATTTTCTCAAAAGGATGCGGAAAGGAGATTATTTATATATATATATATATACATACACAAGTATACAGTACAAACAGTGCATGGAATAATTCAAAATATGTTTTTGTATTTTGTAGGCTAATGAAAACCATGATCATGCTGAGAAAACATCCATATTCATTTGGGACTCAAGTAACAGAAAACAAAAGTGTAATCTGGTACCTCCACATTCCTCAAACCTCATCATGTCCATCTGTTTTTCCATGTCATAGGTGTCTAGGAACTCTTTCATGGCTTTGGTGTGTGTCCTGTAGGTATCATCATCTTCTGGATTGATGATTAGCTCACCCTTGTCTGAACGTGGGTAGTGAGTGAGCCCTGTGCACAAAAAACACACATAGCAGAACCAGGATATTTACATTAATTTCTTTGCATTTTTGGAAAGACATATTTGTTGGACAGTAAATCTCTTATTTGACTCACTAAGTCTTTAAATGTCTCAGTCTGTGTCTCAGCTGTTTAAATGTGGAATGATTCTCACAAGGATTAGTTTGGCAAACACTACATTATTTGTTCAAGTCTAAAACCATCATCCTTGACCCTGCATGTAATAAGTTTTTAATGATCATATATAGAAATAGGAATAAGCAAAACAATGCAAATTTCATTTTAGAATTGCTTGAATCTTAACTATAAAAAATGGCTATAGCTATACACTATATATAACAATACAATAGCCCTTTTTCAATCATAGATTATGCACAAAATATTATCAGTAAACTGGTGAGATTCAAATGCATCTGACAAAAGGACAATCTGTATGATAACTGAAATGGTTCCGCATTATGAACAAAATCAAATTGCGTCTTATGTAACAGAATCACATGTGAAAGAGGACAGGTTTTTACTATATAAAGCATACTATATAAATCATAAATGAACACGCTGTGATTGTTAGTGCAAGAATGAGAATGAATGCTGAAATCTCTGCAATACATGCTGTGGATCATTCTGATTCTTCTCACACTCTCAGAAACAAAGGTCCAAAAGCTGTCACTGGGGCGGTACCTTTTCAGAAGGTGCACTTTTGTACCTATTAGCTTCAAGTATGTACACATTAAGTAATAATATTTACCTTTCAGGTACTAAAATCGATCCTTTAGGTATAAACATGTACTCTTTTGAAAAGGTACCACCCAAGCGACAGCTTTTGTACCTCTATTTCTGAGAGTGCATGATCAATTTCCCTGAATAAACTTCACAAAGAGTAGAGGCATCCAACACTGTCTCACGACCAATTCGTACAAGGTGCCAAATTTGTGCTAATTTGTACTAATTCATACGGCATTTGTACAAATTAGCCAGCTGGGAAAATATGTACGAATTGCCGTGAGATCAGGTTGAGGCATCGTTTCTCTTCAAAGTGTGTTTTGTAGTTCTAATGTGTCTAAATGGTGTCTTCCGTCACACTTAGCTGTTTGTGCTTAACCTCACACTGTTCTACCAAGAAAACGTGTGAAATATACCAGCTGGGATGTAAAATGGTCAGATTGTTAAATCTTAAGAGCCCAGCACACTCTTAGTCCTTGATCTTGTCTCTGAACCCACCAAATGTTTGTCAGATTGATCCAATCTTTCAAGCCTCACTTTTAACCGCAAGAGGAGCAGTGACTCTGACAGGAACACAGAGTCCAAGCCCTCATCAGGGAAGCAGACTGGACACTAAAATCTATGACATTAGGAACCGCCTGAAATTGTTTGCAGGCTAATGTGTTAACCCTTCAGACCCTGTGAAAACCAATTTAGTTTTTGTGGCTTAAAAAAAATCTCTACCAGGAAAATGAATCAAAATATTGACTCACATGTGCATATGCATGTTTTGAAAACTAACTTTTTTTTTTTCCTGTGGATTTTAAAGAAAATGAATTAAGGAATTGACTCATGTTTACTCATACACATATTTTTGTTCAATAAAATGTTCTCTTCTATAAAAATGTCAATTTTGCCAAATACCACTGCCATTGACTAGCATGTTATAGTTTTGCTAGGCTTAAAAAACCCCGCCCAAAAAAAACTTTAACTTTAAACTTAATGAATTAAACATTAAATTCTGAAGTATGGAAAGGCTAAGGTAGTAGTTCCTTTGCAACGTCTAAAATATTTCTTATATTGTAGGAAAGAAATAAAGACTTTTAAATTATTTCATTTCATTTCAAGTCTTCCAAAAAGTATAATGAACTGAAGGAAAAAAATCTCTATCACACTTTTTAAAATTATAGACTTTGTGGATTAATTTCAGTTATATTTTAAACCTCTAGGAATTCACAAAGCCCTTGATATTCCTTCAGTTTACACTCATAGTAAATTATACAAGATATAAAACACAGGACAGCCACTGGAATAGAGCTGTTACCTGGAGGAGCTACTCTGTCCTGCCAGGTGGGTTTGTAATCGCTCAGGGTGAGGAGGAGAATCTGGATGGTGCCAATAAAGATCCCGGCCAGGCAGCCATAAAAGATGAGATAGAAGAGGAAGATTTTTGCTGTGGAGAGAGAAAGAGAGAAACAGGACATATGTTGAGATACTCTGAGTAACAGTTCTGATGTTGTAACTGAATTTAATAAATTTGATTTGATTTGATTTTTGATCACTTTATATTTGAACTCATAATTGAAAATGTTATGCTGTAAAGTAAGTGTGCTCTTTCCTTGGAGAAAAGGAAATTACAAAAAAAAGTCGCTATTAGCTAGAACTTATTTAGACATACAACCTATATTTATAGAACTGATACATAAAAGAAAGAGTATTATTGGAAATGACTACTTGGAACAATGTGATCCCAGGAAGCTCACTGATGCTACATCAAACAGGCAAATCTGCTGACACCATACCAGCAATACAAATGTCCTCGCAGTCTGTCCCCAGAAAATATAGAGATGCCAGCATGACAGGACATGATGAGTAATCTCAATGTCTCAAACATAAACAATGTGTAGGGGCATAGCATCGTAAAGTCATATCTTCCCAACCAGTAAAACCAGTCGGTCCACTTTATCCCATAATATTTCACTGACAGCCTGTTCAGGTGATGCACATTCGAATTAGTTCCAATGAAATCCTCACAGTTTTAAACTATATTTTGCAGTTAGCCAAGTGCAAAAAGTGTGTGTGGTTTCCAGTGGTGCATAAAGCAATGTCAAAGGGTCACTGGGACTAAAGCCCAGCGAATGTCAACGCATTAGTTGATGCAATGGCCATCAGAAATCTCAGGAAATGAGCTGATTTCTGGGTTTATATATGTCCTTGCTTGTGTAGAAGCTAATTATGCATCGCTTTGCAAACGCACGACTCATTATGGA
The DNA here is from genome assembly GCA_032353835.1 of Enteromius viviparus. Lineage (NCBI taxonomy): Eukaryota > Metazoa > Chordata > Actinopteri > Cypriniformes > Cyprinidae > Enteromius > Enteromius viviparus. Next base: position 1,465,246 of record JAUCNO010000001.1, on the reverse strand, counting down.
CACCCCTCATCAGGAACTTTACACTTAACATCTCCTGCATGGATTTTAGCATATACACTCGAATGGCTAGACACATTCAATAGATACTTTGAGATGAAATTATACAAACTGGAAAGCCGATTTGGTTCTTGAGCAAGACAACAGAGTTAACTTTAGACATTAGGCTGGCTACTTTTGTAAAATTGAAGGCATCAATTAGAAACTGTTGCTGCCTTAAAAACATGACGTCAATATTCAGTGCAACCTCAGATGAATCAGTCAGACCCAAAAGACTAGGCCTTTCACCTTGAGTCACCTTGAACAATGATGCATTTTTAACCCTTTCCACGTGCATCACGTTAATAATGACAAGTATGCTAATTGAAAGACATGCTGATTGATTGCATGGCGGGCACAGACATGAAATAAACTGCTTTTTAACAAACACGAGCCTTTTAGCTTCTCGTTGTTTGATTAATTATTTGACTCTGAGGAGGAAAATCATTTTATTAAATTTCATTTTAGCAACGAGCGGCAAAAATCGAACAGATCAATAATCTGAAGCTGTCCTTTGTTGACCTGTTACTCCTCTATTAGCATCGATTTCACGCGCGGCGTTGGGCGTTCATATATCTTTATATGGATATTTTTAGGATGAAAACCGAAAAGACATAAAGCGTGCCTAAAGACTGAGTGGTCTCGACGAAACAGGTGGGATACAGACAGCAGCACCAGATAAGCCTACTTGTTTAAAAATACTTTGTACTTTGTAAAATACATCAGTTAACACTGCAAATAATGCGTTGAGCGTGTATATAGATGTATGAAAGTCCGTGAGACATTTGCTGCAAAGTCAAATCACACAGGTTGCATCGTGACCAGACTGGCAGTCAGTCTATCTGTACCTGCTGCTATAGAAACGGCAGTGACAGGCATCACAGCGCTGTCCAGCGTGCTGAAATCGAGCAATACTGTCCATTTAATATCTAAAGGTTATACTTACACCAACTACCACCGGTGCGTCCAAGAAATTCCTTCTTCTCCGAATCCCATAAAAACTTCTTCCATCCTCCATCATCTTTATTTTGAGCGGGCATGGTGTACTGTAAGGTTTTGTTTATCCCCTTGTGCAGCGAATTCCCCTCGTGTCTCCTTTCTTGCCTCCTTTAGAACACTACACCCCTTCCCGGAGCACTAAGCCCACCGTGACATGGAGCCGTACCCGGCTCTCTCCAAGGTGCCCCGCGTAATATATCCCGCGGAGCGCCTGGTTCCCGCCCACCGCCTCCCTGCGCAAATCAGAGACAGAGCCTCCAATCACGTCACACGGTCGTGCAGCTCACGAAATTGGGGTGGGAATCACTTTACAATAGGGTTGCGTAAAAAGACGTAGAAATCGCTGTAAGAACGGGACAGGTTGAAGGGAGTGATGTAAAAACGCATGACGCAAGATCCGCGTTACGCGTTTAGAAGTGGGGAAACAGATCTAGGACTTTCAGTCAGTTATATTTAGACTATGCATGCAGATGGATGAACATATGCCTCTACACTAGAAATTGTTTTCATCATTATGTCATAATTTTCACTGTTTCCTCAGTCTGTTAAACTTGTTATGATTTCAGTCATTTCTACTTGCTATTCATTTTACTATTCAAGTTCATCTGCAAATGGTACAAAAAGTGCCATTATAACAGGCTTTTCCTTAAACATGTCTTAGAAGGCAGCAATTATACCAAATTTGGGTTATTTGGGTTGAAATCGAATAACATTGTAAAGTATCTGAAATTAATGACACAAAATAATAAGCAAGCAGACAAATGTGAACTACGTGGACCAAAAATTAGAGTGGAAAATGACGTAAGATGAATCGGCGCTAATTTTGAGCTAGTATGAGCACATTAAGCTTCGTTGACCATCACAATTAACTCCTTTGCAAGAAAGGTCAGATGTTCTTATAGTTTCATTGAAGCATGATCTTTCTCAAATTATGCTGGAAAACAAAATCATAGGATTTCACACAAGCTGCTTCATGCATCGTGAGGGCTGCTAATATTCAACAGACACGTCAAAATGATTTCTGAAGATTTACATTTATTAATTTAGCATATACTTTAATCCGAACCAACTTACAATTGCGGAATAAATCAAGCGATTCATCTTAAAGACGCAAATAGACACAGGTAGTGCTCGTAAAAAGTTTCACGCATCACAGATGACATGCGTTTTTAGTTTTTACCAACTCTTCTGCATGTTTAGAGCACCGCAGCAACACCATAAAACACGTGCATACAGAAGTGCAGGCTTATGAAATGAAATTGGATGAAAGGGCATGGAAGTTTCTAGAAGTGAAGTGATATTGATTTCTACACCCATACGAGTGCACAGAGGTGCGTGAACACACACCCACCCACACATGCACCCTTGACCAAGCTCTGAACCACCTTGGAGCAGTGTTTACATGTACACAGAGCGTAGACTGAATCACAAATACAGAAGAAGCAGAGCCTTCAATGTCAAAAATGTCAAAAACTGAATTTTCAAGATCACATTTGTCAAACTCAAGGTGAGTTCATAAGGAAACAATGAGCACTAAATCATTCTTTGACAGTCCACATTATGAAAATTTATGGCTGATATTCCTGACCATACAGATACAGGCTTTGTTCTCTACTGTGTGGCACATAAGTCTGATTTACAGTTCACACCAAAAGTCTACATTTTAAATATGATTCATATATACAGAAAAGGAGGTCTGATTTAATATTATAATGATTAATATAAGATGTGCTTTTCATATTAAGGCAAGCATATATATATATATAGGCCTACATTTTAACCTCACATACTTTCTCTGTCCTTCATATGCATCGTCAATGTAGGCCTGACATTGATCTACTTTACTCACATCCTGAAATAATCTCATTAAAAATAGCAATACTGTAAAAGTTGTATATGAAAAAAAGAAAGAAAAAGGACATAAAGTCTTTTCTGGCTGGTGTCCCAACAATGAGTTGTAGATCAGAAGATAAGACATCGTCACACCAAACACTGACTTCCTCTGCTGATGTTCCAGGTGATAAAGCTATTTTAGATCACTCAGCAAAGATGTTGGAGGAATGTGAAGTTAATATGGATGGAACTGATTTATTAGTAAAGCACTGTCATGTTTGAATGAATGAAGAAGACACAAGCTACCTTAGATGCTGTGGTAAAAACAATGCACATGGATTTTTTTTTAAAATATATTATTAAAGGAATATATTATTATAAAACATTTGCTGAAAACTCACTCTGAGGCAATTCAGGATGTGAGTTTGTTTCGTCATTAGAACATATTTGGAGAAATGTAGCATTAGTGTACATCACTTTCTCACCAATGCATCCTGAATGGGTGCCGTCAGAATGACATTTCAAAGAGCTGATATAAGAATTACAGTAATTTCTAAGTAATCCACACAAACAACTAATCCACACAACTTTTAATGTCTTGTGTAAGTGAAAAGCAGCATGAAACAAATCCGTTATAAAGGTATTTTAAATTTAAACCATTGCTTCCAAAATAATAATAATAATAAATAATTCATTATAATGTTTCAGTGGATTCATCCATTCTCGGATGTCCTGTCATATCATAAATCCATAAACATATTTGTTTAGAACCATTTTTAAAGTTCACTTAGTAGTCCAACATAATAAGCAGCACTATCTGTGCTTATTTATTCATTTATTTTATTCACTTTTTTAACAGCAAATATATTTATATATTGTAGATAAACATTGGTTAGAATTTTTCCAAATCTGTTCCACTGAAGAAATGAACTCATCTACATATCGAATGGCCTGTAGATAGTATACTTTCAACAAAAGTATTTTATTGAACTCTAGAATAATTGATTCTGATTGGTCAAGTACAAAATTGTGTGGTTAAAATAAAATAAAATATTTTATAAAAAGTTTTTTTCTCTCTCTCATAATATAATTCATACTAAATCTTATATTTCACATCCATCTGTTTAATTCTGAAGTTGTCATAAAATGAGTAATGTACAGTCAGCTGGTCATTATTGGAATACAATCTCAGACAATGTACTGATCATCCTGTCTGGGTTTTGTTTTTTTGCTATAATGACCGACTTGCCTGTAAATGATCCCTTACATAGATTATCTTTGTTATATAATACCTCTGGGGCATCAACCACTTCCTTTCTTGCATATTTTCCTTAACAAGGAAGGCCATTAGAGCTTGCACCAAATTTGAAAACGTGATGAGCATGCTCCTATTCCATTATTCCACAGTAATACCATGTCATGAAGGTGCTTCAAGGTGTTTTTGTCCTCCAAACACCTTGAAGCATCTTCAGTGACCCTTAACATAAATAAAAAAAATTTTAGAGCATGAAGCAGGTTTGTCTCTCCATGAAATAATAAGTCTTGTCTGTCACCTCAGAAGACACTTGCTGAGTCACTGCCTCAGTTGCCATGGCAACTAACTCAACGGTAGCTATGTGCGACGGGCTTGGAATTTACAGGAGCACCCAGAGAGCTGCGAGGGACTCATCACAACACTTCAGACAGATGCTTTTTGCCGTTTTTACCCTACAGTCAATCACCATAGGCTAAATATAACAGGATTCCACTTCCTGACATCTTTGTTTCAATTTGTTTCTAAATGCAGCAGTGATCGCTGCTAAAAGATTAATATAGAAATGAGTTATACGTAGTGGATCAATGCAGAGGTAACATTTCCATGTTATGCATGAACACTAAGGTGTCTTTTGATTGTTAAACTTAATCTGAGTTGTTTTATTTGTCCTATTTTTTTTTTTTTTTTTCAGAATTTGCAAGGTCTGTTTAAGGGAATAATTCTGCCAAAAAAATTTATTTGTGGAACTTTAACCACTTTCAGACCGTCCAAGATGTAGATGTTTGATTTGGAGAAATTTAGCATTACCTCACCAATTTATCCACTGCAGTGAATGGGTGCCGTCAGAATGAGATCAGCCGAGCAAATTCTACCAATATATTTTTGTCTATAACTTTAGGACTGTTTTCACTTGCAAGCAGTAATTGATGTGCATTTAGAACTCTCTTGATTCAGACATGAAACTTTTTACTGGAGGAAATATGATTAATAGAGGGCTGGTAATTTAGACTTGAAGAAAAAAAAACACAAACAGGCAGCTTTTCACTTCATAAGACATTAATTGATGGTGTCATTTTTTTTTACTTGTAACTATTTGTTAAGCTTTTCAATGCCTATTTTTTTCCTTGACCTCCAGATTGAAACAAAATTGTACATATGACCAACAGACCATTTCAATGCAGTGATGTTATTGACCCAATGAACAATTCCTGCTTACTGAAAACCATAACGGGACAATTCAGTCATAACTTGTTTTTAGATTCTCAGAAGTGGTTTAAACTGTAAAACAGGAAAGTTAGGACCATTGCATTAGATTTTCAGTGTTAACATCCATTATGGTCTATATGATAGAAATACTGTACATTGTTGAGATGACAATTAAAAAAAGCTGTGCTAAAAAAAAGCGTTTAGGTTTAAAGCGGACATTCATATATGACCTTTGTACTGTCCACCCACAAGAGCTGTTTTCATGACAGATTCTTAGATAGAGAGGTTTGTGGTGTACAGAAGAGGTTTGTATATACCGTAAAGCTGAGTCAAGCAGTATTAGCATGTGTTTTAGCAACATTTACTTCATGATTTTAGAGATAATAGAACATCCGTTGCCGTCAAGGACACCGCTACACATCAGTCCCCTACCAGGTAGCGTTGCAGTATTTACTGTTGCGGCTTGCCAATTTTCAGCTAAGCCTCATTATTGACTGAAGCACTTCTCTTCTGGGAATAACTGTCTGCAATTTCTTGGAAAGTTTGTGGGAAAATATGGTTTTAAATACTAACAAGACAGAATGTGACAGAGGGTATTATATACGCCTTTTTTCAAAAGGTCAGATCATAATCATAAGACAGTACTAATTTGCATATAGCGGCATTGCAGAACCTTCTACAACGGTTTTGTTCATCTGCAGTCGAAACAATAATAATGTGCTATAAATATCTTTCTCACAAAACTGCTGAGTTTTCAGTCGCATGATGAATTTAGGTCTCATCATAGTAAATGACTACTGCAACACTGGTTTTGTTTTCATCCAGGCCTGAGTTTTGAGCAAGTATGGCTTGAAAACGGTCAAGAGAATTTATATATTTTCTAGTTGAGTGACCTCACAAGCAGGGCGTGCGTACTGTATGTTAAGGTCACCTTGTCATATGGCTTCCTGCAGCCCTCGTGCTCACGCTCTTGTCATCTGCTGGTGGTTTCTGGTCACTGCATCCATCACTCAACTGAAGGTCTAATGCTACAGCAAAATTATGATACCAGAGTAATTAGCTGTACATAAGAGATCTGACTGACATCAGTATCTTCAGTGGAAATAGGCCTTAGTCAGGGTAAACACTATAGCCTTGTATGCATACCTGTGAAAAAATAAAAAAAATACAAGAAAATAAAGAATTATTGGAAGTGTCCTTCAATATTTTTTTCTGACATTAAAATAGAAGTACAAGTTGTTTGAGTAGCAACATTCTTTTGAACAACACCAATGTTTCTTGTAACATCCTGAGCTGTAAAAATAAGGTTCACATTATGTCACACATGATCTTTTATTAATGTGAAATGTGAGGTTTTTCATTGGTCAAAACTTAAAAAAGATTAATTATATTTTTATAATATTGTATTTTCAGTTTTCATGGTCATTTTACATTAAGACATTTAGTCTTTAAATAAAAAAATTCATCTGAACAAATTTCAATTTCAATGTAATTTACTCTTGTTGCTCCAAACCTGTTGAATAAAGTTATTTTAGTGTTTTTGTACTCAAAAAGTATAGCTTTATTAAATATAAAATTTAACCACTGATGCTTCATGGAGTATTTTTGGTATCTTTTTGTTCCTTAATCATGGTAGGCCCTTATTGGAGGGTCAGAAAGCTTTCAGATTAGATCTTAATTAATATATCTTAAATTATGTTCTGAAGAAGAACAAAGACATTACAGGTTTGGAATGACAGGAGGGTGAGTAATTAATGACAGATTTTTTCTTAAGATTGTGAGTTCCTTCAGTTATACATAACATCTCCACCACAGTGATTCTGAACCAGGGGACCTCAAGATGACTTAATTCAAAATATAATAAAAATCAAACATTAAAATAAGCTGGGCATTTTTTTTTTCAGTTTGAAGAACGAGGATTTTCACTGTTTTGAAAAACAAGCAAATATTGTATTTTGAATTTTAACCAGGAAGAGTATAAGTGTTAAACTCCACAGGATTTTTTATAGTGAAAATAATTAAAATCCTGATTCGGTAAAACCAACACTATCTCAAGAGCAATTCGTACATATTCGTACGAGGTGCCAAATTTGTGCCAATTCGTACGACCTCACTCGTACGTTTTCGTACGATTTGTCTAAAACCACGTGATGGGTAGGTTTAGGGGCGGGGTT
>JAUCNO010000001.1:1430182-1447100 GCA_032353835.1 Enteromius viviparus | reverse complement strand
TTCACAATATTACAGTTTTTTTTCTGGATTTTTAATCTAATAAATGCAGCCTTGATGAGCAGAAGAAACATCTTTAACAACCATTAAATATCTTACTGACCCCAAATTTTTAAACGGTAGTGCATATTATAGATAATATAATATATAAACATGCATAGTATAATATTATATCAATTATATTAATTAGATTTTAGGACATTTTTCATCATGGTTTTTAAAAAAGTTAAAATTGACCACCACTAATATAGCAGCATAGCATCTCCTTTCCTGGAAGCTGCTGTCCACAGTTATAGTCGGGGCATGACGTTCTGCACATTTTCACTTCCTGTCTTATTTGTTGCTGTGTGCTATTCACATGTGTCTCTACAAAAACATGCCACAGATGCCCTTTCATTCATATAGCTTTGGAAAGCAGATTTAAACAATCAGCAGATGCAGGGGTCTGAAATGACTTCAGTGGTGATCTGGTTCCTCATCTCAGCTGAAATCAGACTCATTTACACTCAGCATCAGCTGATTTACTATTGTGTGACTAGAAGTAAGTCTATGACTAATATTCCTTCTGTCTGTGTGTCTGTGGAGCAGCACAAAGGGTTAATTTCAAGTTTAATCCAATAGGTCTCCTGATATTTGTGCATTAAAGATCAAAACGATTTGCCACTTTTAAAGACTTAAAATGGTATGATAATCAGATGCATGTTTGAGCACTGTATAAGGCGTGAGGCCCACTCTGCTCTGTGTTAGAGGAAGTGGGTGTGGCCAGAGGAAAACTCTTATTCAAATGAGTGAAAGTTAAAGAATCAGCCTCGCATGTGCTGACAGTTCTCTTTGTGTGTTAGAACTACTGATTTCATCAGCTTAAATGGCTAAAAATAGAAGTTTTATGAAATAAAAATTAGTTTAGTATATAATGGAGTTTATGTTTTTTTTTATATGATATAAAATAATCAGAAATAATTGTTCTATTTTCTATCATATTTTTAAATATTATTATTATTGAAATATGCTTTATTTAATAAATTTATTTTATATACACACATACACAAAATATATATATATAATTGAAAAAAAAAATATTTGTTAAACTATATTATGTAATATATTTTATATAAATTAAAAAAAAATGTATACCATTAATTTTTAATGAATTTAGATAATTTTTGGTTTATTAAATTGGGGAAAAATATTTAGAATTTGTTTTTGCAAATACAATTGGCTACTAGCTAAAATAAAAAAAAAAAGTTTACGTTAAGCAGTGATATACTTTTATAGTTTTTGATAATATTTATGAATTAGATTTTATTTATTTTTATTTATTTGTTTTCATTTTGATTGTTTGATTACTTTAAACTTGAACTCTTATTGACAACTGAGGGCATAATAAATAAATATAAATGTGTATATATATATATATATAGATATATAAGCAAAGACAAATAAGCATTCAGACAAATAATAGCATTCCTGTAGGATCCTTTGATCCTGCCTCATTCCTTCAAACCTCTAGCCGGGTCTTTAAGTGCTGTCTCTGTGTGTTGACAGGCGGAGGGAGACGTAGCCGCTCTGAACCGCAGGATCCAGCTGGTGGAGGAGGAACTGGACCGAGCTCAGGAGAGACTGGCCACGGCTCTCCAGAAACTGGAAGAGGCTGAGAAAGCAGTGGACGAGAGCGAGAGGTCAGAACAAACACACTCATACTTCTGTGCACACTAAAACTGAAAACATTCATTAAACAAAGAAATTACTTGAATGTTACATTGTTACTTGAAATAAAGTAAATGTTAACTGAAATAATATGCAATAGTTTTTTATTTCAGTAGAATGTCTAATTTCTTTTGAAAACCCCTAGATGCCAAATCTAAAGGGGAACGTAACAGTACTAAAATAAATAATACTAAAACTGAAAAAAAAACATTCTAAAAGCTAAAAACACTGCATAAAACATATATTTATATATATATATATATATATATATATACAGTGCCCTCCACAAATATTACCACCCTTGATGAATCTGTGCAAAGGTGGCTGTGAAAATAAATTTGCATTGGTTATACTTTTGATCTTTTATTCAAACAATTTCTAACCTAAAATGGGGAGAAAAACTCATGATGAAATGTTTTTTTTCCAGTACATGTTGGTCACAATTATTGGCACCTAATTATTGCTGTATTACTCCATGTATAGGATGATATAGACATAGACGTCCTCTTCCAGGCAGCTTAAGATTGTATTTTGATTGGAAATTCTTCATTATTATTTTCCTGATGGTGGAAATGTTAATTTTCACTGCTCTAGCTCTTTTCTTAAAGCCACTTCACTGAAGCTCAATTATCTTTTGCTGCACATCATAAATATATTATTTGGTTTTTCTCATTGTGTTGATGATGATGAAATATGTATATTTCTGTGAAACAAGAACCATGGCTGGATATTTTGAAAAAAGTTAATATGAATATTAATGGAAATATACTTCAGAGATATTTTCCTCATAAAAAAAATTCTAGGGGTGCCTATAATTTTGGCCAACAAGTATTGGAGAAAAACATTTATTTCATCACAAGAATTTCTCCTTATTTTCAGTTGTTTCAATTCAATGATAGATTAGAATTGTGTGATTTATTTTTTAATTATTTTATTTTTTTTTAATGAAAGATCAAAAGGATAAACAATGCAGATTTATTTCCACATCTTTGCTCAGATTTACCAAGGGTGCCAATATTAGTGGACGGAATTGTTTATATATATATATATATATAATTTTTTATTTATTTATTTTTAATTTACTTTGATATGATTTACTAAAATAACTAAAACTGAAATAAAAGTTAATTAAACCTATATAGACGAAAACTAGCCTACTGAAAATGACAAAATAAATTAAGTATATTTTACCTAACATTTATGTCAAATTAAAACAGTAATTTAAGAATAAAAACATAACTATTTCTGTATTTGTAAACTAGTCTTTAATTAAATATATATTAGTTACCACACACTAAAACAAACATGCATTATTAATTACAATTAATTCAAAATATTAAGAGAAACTGTAATAAAATGTCAATGAGACTAAAATGTCGCATACTAAAGATCGTGCAATTGTTCTCTAAGAATTGCTGATGGTGAAGTGCATAACAAATCTTGCATCAGATCCATTTATTTGTATTTTTGTGTTTTTGTACCCAGAGGCATAAAGGTGATTGAGAATCGTGCGATGAAAGATGAGGAGAAAATGGAAATTCAGGAAATACAGCTTAAAGAAGCCAAACAAATCGCTGAGGAGTCCGACCGCAAATATGAAGAGGTCAGTCACACACACTTCATACGGTTTACTGTGTGTTTTGAGTCAGGAGCGGATCTGTGAATGTCTTCTGTGTGTCTGCAGGTCGCTCGCAAGCTGGTGATTCTGGAGGGAGAACTGGAAAGAGCAGAAGAGAGAGCAGAGATTGCAGAACTGTTAGTACCCGTCTTTAACTAACACACAGACAAATCTAGTTAACCACAACACAACTTGCTGACCTACACTGGAAAAAAATATGTAGGGCTTACTTTGAAACGATTTTCTCTGAAAGCCTGCATCACCCACTGAATAAAAAATTGTGCAATTGTGAGAAAAGTCAGAATAGAAGTTTACATGATAAAAAATGTCTTTAAAGTACACATAAAGCAAATATTAATGTAGTGCGTTTTACACAAAAATAGCAATTTTAGACTTTCTACTTTTCATTTACTGTAATTTGGTGTGAATTTTTGAGTAAAAATTATGGAAGTTTGTTTCTGCCCATGAATAAAAATGTATGTATTTTTTACTCAGAACTAATTTTTAACTGTGAGTCAGAATTCCTTGATATAAACGTTGCAGTTGCGAGAAAAAGTCAGAAAAACAATTCTGACTTTTTTTTCTTTTTGTAATTGTAAGTTTATATCCCACATTTGTGACTTTTTCTAGAAACTATGAGTTTAAATTCTAAGGAAAAAGGAAGATTGTAAGTTTTTCATGCATAAAAAATACAATTGCAAGATGTAAACAAGCAATTGCAAGATTAAATCGCAATGACCTTTCTTTTAATTCAGGGCCAGAAACAAGCTTCCATCATTTTTATTCATACACTTGCTAGAATATTTTGATATTTGTACTTTAAAACTAGACAAAAATACTAAGTAAGAAATTTTTTTTTGCAGTGTATCACTGTATGATCAATATTAAAATGCAAATAACTAGTTACAAGCACAGCAACACTTGTAGTACAGCTCGAATGGGAGTTCCTGACAACATGTCCTTTATTGGCATTGATGATTCCACAAAGAACCTTTCCATTCCACGGGAGGTTCTTCATAGCACAAAAAAGGTTTATTAGATTGTTAACATGTTCTGCACACTAAAAAAATCACTGATCACTGAAAGGTTCTCTGGGGAACCAAAAACAGTTCTTTACGGCATCACTCCAAAAACACCTACCAACTTTTCCTCTGTTTTTACAGTAAAGGAGCAGATCTGGAGGAAGAACTGAAAAACGTAACTAACAACCTCAAGTCATTAGAAGCTCAATCAGATAAGGTGAGTCAGCTGACCGATGACCCATGATGCCACAGAGCAGAACAAATTTGTGTAAAGTGTTCATAATGCATTCTGATTTGAGCTGTAGCTTTGAATTGAATGTGATGACTCACGAGCGACCTTTTACAAATGAGTGATTTGCACAGAAACTGGTTCTGCTCCTGTCTCATGAATGAGGCCATTGTATTGAACATGAATGCAAGACATCTGATCTATCTTTAGTGCTTTCTGTAGCTTCATTTTGTTGAACTGGTTCAAAAATGATTCATTTGAATCACTTCTCAACAGTGAAGCCCCTCCACAGCATCATATGTCATCGTCTTTAATTGCAGCGAAATTGGTTGCTAGTTATTAATGACTGTATTTTTAAATGCAATTATATAATTTTAGGGGTTTATAGTTGTTGTTTTTTGTGTAGTTTGGTATGTAGTTGACTGTGGTTTAACAAAATATGATTAAGCACACACACACACATAGAGAGAGTGAGAATTTATGTATGTATGTATGTATGTGTGCTGTGTATATGTATAAATATTTATGAATAATATGATATGCTTGTATATTAAATATATTTATTTAGAATATAAATAATAGAAATATAGATATGTAAATGCATGTAAATATTTTCAAAATGCATACTATATGTGTGTCTTTGTGTATACACAACAAATATACACAGAAAACACATATATATTATGCAAAATATTTTCAAAAATCATGTTTTTTCATTGTGCAAAATTCATTGTGTTGTTAAGCTATTTATAAAATTACAATCTTGTCTATACAGTTCTAGTAGTATATATACATATTTATATATGTGTATGTATATATATATATATATATATATATAAACACACTGTTGGGTCTCCATTTTATGATTATATGATTGCATTTCAATACTTTTTAATTTATGTAAGCAGTATTGGCCCCATGTCTCCACTTGTCCAGTGTAAAATCTGAGACAGAAGAAAAACCATTAGAGAAGCAGCGGTCTGAATAACCTTTTGCTTGTTTTCTGTCTGCAGTATTCAGAGAAAGAGGACAAGTATGAAGAGGAGGTCAAAGTTCTCACTGATAAACTGAAAGAGGTGAGTGAGATTTTTATTCTAATATATTTTTTCATGCAAGTTTTCTTTTGTAGGCCAGATGCCTGCCATTTTCTGACCTTTCACATTTGTTGTCTCTTCTCTCTGGATTTTCCCCCGTAGGTGGAGACTCGTGCTGAGTTTGCAGAAAGGACGGTGTCCAAACTGGAAAAGACCATTGACGACCTTGAGGGTAAGCTGTGATTCAGCCCTGAGGAATTCCAGCTGATGACATCACTAAAAGCGTCAGCTGGAATTAACCTTTGTCTCCTCTGACCACGTGCACCTGCTTAATTTCTCTTTTCATTGTACTGAAAAAACAGAGCTAACGGTATGAGCCGGTTCAACCTGTTCAACTCGTCTTCTTAAACAGTTCTTGCAAACCCCTGGAGAAGATGAGCTGAAGCTGAATTGAACTTGTTTTATAACTGATGAACTCTGAAACAATGAACAACTAAATTTAGCTAAATAATGACACTGTAATCTTCTGTAAAGCTCTTTATAGCTGAAATGACAAGGAATATACAGTGGGTACAGAAAGTATTCAGACCCCTTAGATATTCACTCTCTGTTATATTGCAGCCATTTGCTAAAATCATTTAAGTTAATTTTTTTTCTCATGAATGTACACACAGCACCCCATATTGACAGAAAAACACAGAATTGTTGACAGTTTTGCAGATTAATTAAAAAAGAAAAAGTGAAATATCTCAGGATTTAGTAGAAGCACTCTTTTGATCGAATACAGCCGTGAGTCTTTTTGGGAAAGATGCAGCAAGTGTCTCACACCTGGATTTGGGGATCCTCTTCTATTCCTCCTTGCAGATCCTCTCCAGTTCTGTCAGGTTGGATGGTAAACGTTGGTGGACAGACATTTTTAGGTCTCTCTAGAGATGCTGAATTGGGTTTAAGTCAGGGCTCTGGCTGGGCCATTCAAAAACAGTCACGGAGTTGTTGTGAAGCCACTCCTTCATTATTTTAGCTGTGTGCTTAAGGTCATTGTCTTGTTGGAAAGTAAACCTACGGCCCAGTCTAAGGTCCTGAACCCTCTGGAGAAGGTTTTGGTCCAGGATATCCCTGTATTTGGCCGCCCTCTTCTTTCCTTCGATTGCAACCAGTCATCCTGTCCCTGCAGCTGAAATACACCCCCACAGCGTGATGCTGTCACCCCCATGCTACACTGTTGGGACTGTATTGGACAGGTGATGAGCGGTGCCTGGTTTCCTCCACTCATACCGCTTAGAATTAAGGCCAAAAAGTTATCTTGGTCTCATCAGACCAGATAACCTTATTTTTCACCTTCACAAAATAAATAAATATAAATAAATAAAATAAATTATATTATCTAAGCTAGCCCAGTTTCTTTTAAAAACCTGATGATGAGATGATATATATGGCTAGATGTTTTGCTTAACAATCCTGATAGTAAAATTACTATGCTTAACAGTTTTCAGGGATTGAAAAAGCTGGTTCCTCTGCGTTTCATACCGTTTGCATTGCAGCAGTACATGCTCCACTGTTTCTGACAGGACACAGTAATCAAATATTCCTGTCTGGTGCCTACCCAATATTTTCAAAGAATGATTCAAGCATGTGTCTGTCCTATTCTTAACAGCTGGACTCAAATGAAGGTGTAGAACCATCTCAGGGATGATCAGAAGAAATGGACAGTACCTGAGTTAAATATGAGTGACACAGCAAAGGGGCTGAATACTTAGGACCGTGTGACATTTCAGTTTTTCTTTTTTAATCTGCAAAAATGTCAACAATTCTGTGTTTTTCTGTCAATATGGAGTGCTGCTGTGTGTACATAATAAGTAAAAAAATAACTTAAAGGAATTTAGCAAATGGCTGCAATATAACAGAGTGAAAACTTTAAGGGGGTCTGAATACTTTCCATCCCCACTGTATACATACAGTATATGCTGGGCAATGATAAATCTTATCCAAAATAAACATTTTTGTTTATATACTATGTTTGTGTACTGTGTATATTTATTACACACATGCATATATATATATATATAATAAAAATGTTATGTTTATACATTAAACATTATATATATATATATATTATATAAATATAATTATATGCATGCAAATATTGTCAACATATATTGTGTCTATATATTCGTAATAACTATACACAGTACACAAACATAAAGTATATAAACAAAAACCTTTATTTGGAATGGGATTAAATATGATTGCAGATTAATTGTGATTAATGATTGCCCAGCACGACTGTCAAAAAGTTTAACTGGAATAAGTGATACTGGATAAATCTGTAAAGAATCCATCTACAGAATTATTAGCCTCCTTGCTAAATACAAGCAAGTGAAAAGTCTGATCTATCATTTGAAATATTCAGAAAAACTAAAACTTTCACTTAAGTAGAACAATTGCGGAGTAAAAAAACCCTACAAATAAATTAATAAAGAAGATGTGTGCTGCACTATCTTCTAGTCTGTCTAAAATTTGTTCTGTTAAATCAAATTGTTGGTTAGAAATGGTGCTGATGAAAATCAGGATGAAACAGAGTTTTTTAAAAAGTATCTTTCAATTAGGAAAGTTTCTTGTACACAGTAGGACCGATAACTGCACACAAACATCTTGGTTTTTGCAGCGTAAACTCTACTAATGCCAGTCATTTCAGTTTTTAATTCACGAATCTCTATAAACACATCTGGATCTACATGTCTTCCACACTCCACTTGTATGCCATCTCTTGGACAGCTTTCTTATCGGCTATCCTGCTGTACCGTTTCTGCTCGAAACCATTGGACCTAAAGGATCAAAGAAAAAGTCATTTAAACAGCTCTCTAATATTTGCATTAATTTGCTCATGATATTTCAAACCATTTGCCCCTCATCAAAGTATCTTACCTGTCAACTCCATCCCAGCGATACCCTGGCATTATGTTAAAACGATTCGGAGGTGGAGGTGGACCTTTGTAACGAGGTTTTTCTGGAGAAAATATTAAAACAACTAACTGCGATTAGTACTGTCCCGGTGTACACTAAAAGTAGAATTTGGAGATCATGTAGCAATTTGGACTTTATTCCACACATTTACCTTTGATTCCTTTTAATATAGCATTTTTGTCTTTCTTCTTGCGGAGCATTGCAGCCATTGGGTCTCCCTCCCTCTCCTGCTCCCTTAGCATCCGATCGAGGTCTTCATCATCAATGTGTCTCGCTAGCGGCTTCTCAGCCTCCCGCATGGCATCTATCAAGTTCTGCTGCTGCATTTCTTCCTGAGCAAGCCTGAATAAGGACAGTACAAATGTCAAAGCAAGTGACAAGTCACAATATCATATCTGCATTTAAATAATATTAAATGGACCTCACCCTTTTCCCCATTGTGCATATTTTTCATCCTTCTCTGCTTTTTCTCCTTCTTGTCTGCTTTTCTCGGCTCTTTCTGACTCCAGGTTGCGTGTCCTACCCGTTCGGTCTCGAAATATTGTCTGTTCATTTCTTGACGCCTCTGAAACAGCAAAAAATTAATTAATTTTAAGAAAATAAAACAATGCTTTTGTTTAGAATATGCAACATTATCAACTGCTTTTTACCTTCAAGAGGCTGATTGCGCTTTTCCCTTTTGCGTGCTTCTTCCTGTTCTTTCCTCAAAACGTCAACCGAGACGAGCCCGGCAGCTCCACCGGACAGCATTCGAGGGGCCTGAAAAATGGTAAGTATTTAAATATAATTATTCATGCTAAAAAAGAAATTAAAAATGTTTTATATTTTATGTGGGATCAATTGAAAAGTGGATTATTTAATGGGCATTTCTTAAAGCCACAATAAAAAAAACAGGAAAGGTCATAAAAGTAACTAACATTTAAAAGTGGATAGCAAGTAAATAATTTGATGATTTATTATGAAATGGGTAATATTTTAATATTACTTGCTGTGCAATCAGTCTTTAAAGCAGTGGTCCTCAAAATGTCTAACTCAACACAATAACTGAAGGCCCATCAATTTTTGTGTGTGTGGTATATTCTCTGCTAACTGGTTTTCAAACTATTTTATTAACACAAAATGAAAAATATTAAATAAATCAACCACAATTAATTTTATTTCTCCAGAACATATAAAAACTGTATATTCTTCTATAAAAACATGTTGTTGAGGGGAACAAAAAGTAGTAGGATACATTTTTATTTAGTTTATTTACAAAACTAATGGAATAAATGAATTCTATAGTTTATTCAATTAATTTTAAATCATCCAGCAGAACCATTTAAAGTCTGCTAGGGGGCGTACTGGAGCACAAATATAAAGAATTCTCAAACATGAAGCCTGAACTCACTTCCTGTGCATCAGGAGAGCGTGTCCTCCGTGGTGGAGACAGGTCTGAGTCTGAGCCACGTCCCCCCTGTTGCCTCTTCCTGGGAGGAGAGAGATCTGAATCTCCTCCACCCTGGCCTCTCTTTCTGGGTGGGGACTGATCCGAGTCTGAACCTTTGTCTTTTCGTACTCGTCTCCTGGGCGGTGAAAGGTCATCTGAAGAGGCAGCTTTTTTCTTTTTTCTGTGTGGAGACTCTGAAATACCAGATCATTTTTGAGCCACCTAACTCATAATGCAAATGTTGTTTCTGATTTGTGGATGGATTTCTGTACCTTTATCATGTGGCCTTTGAGTTCTGGAGGGAGAGCTCTTGAGGCTCTTTCTTGGAGGGGAAGGGGAAAAGGAATCGTGCAGTCTGTTTTTGTTCTCGGCTCTTTGTCTTTGAGGAGAGAGATCTGGAGAGTCATGACGACCTCTTCTCTGGGGTGAGAGATCTGGTGAGTCGTGCCGAGTCCTCTTGGGTGAGAGGTCAGGAGAATCGTGCCGCACCCTCCGTACAGGTGAAGTTTCCGGTGAGTCGTGCCGCACTCTATGACCTCTGTCAGGGTCCAAACTAAAAATAAATAAATAAATAATTTGTTGCACTCCTTATGCTGTAACAGTTTAAAAAAGGATTAAAACAAAAAAGGAAAGATAGTTTCTTTATACCTTTCATCTAATACAGAGTCCTGGATTTCTTGGGGATCTTTCTCTGTTGCTACAAAATAAGATTTTTTTTTTCTATAAACATATATATACATATATAACACACATACACACACATATATATATCAAACATTTCCATTTCTAATAAATGCTGTTCTCTCTATAAATACATTTTATTTAAATACACTCTATTAAAACATCTTTTACTATGGTTTCCACAAAAAAAGGATTAAGCTGTACAAGTGTTTTTAACACAATGATAATAATAAATGTCTAAAAGCACCAAATCAGCATATTAGAATGATTAGGAAAGAATAGGAAAGTTATTTTAAATTGTAATAATATTCCGTAACATTACTTTTCTATTGTATTTATGATTTCAGACAGGGTGACATATTAAAACATTAATATCAACCTCAAAATTCTGAACTTAAAACATCACAAGAGTACACAAATACAAGAACTCAGAAAGTCTTACCACCGATCACTTTCCACTTGCCAGTTCCGAATGCCTCAAGCTGCTTGATCTCATCCGGGCGTTCATCTATCACTTCTGCAACCTAAAAACGGAAAATTTTCAAAAAAACGTAGACATTTAACAATGCTAAAGGCATAGCCATCCATGAAACCCAGCCAAGTAGCACCAAAGTACTTTTTAAACAGTAATTAAAGACCGGATACAATATTTACGTTGGCTATGAAAGCAATTGCACACCACCTAAATTAAGGTTTGCATCAAATGAAAACTAAAAACTGAAATACGTAACGCATAGTTTTTACACACCACAGGCGCCTCGTCTTCTTCTTCTTCTTCTCCGGCTTTTTCTTCTTCATTCTGAGCTGCCAGTTGCCTCCAATCAATGTCGTCATCCACAATCTTCATCCTGTAGTTTGAAATTAGTTAAACGGATTACAATTTTTTGCCATTTTCTGCTTTCTTTAATGCCGTGCATGTAGGCAACTCTGTAAGTAGTTCAGTCATAATGTCATTATGTTCAGTTGTGGCTCTGGATAACGCGAGCTAAAAGGGCACTTCTGTTACGTGTGATCGATCATATTTACCCTCTTCCAGTGGGTTTCGGCCGTTTCTTCTTAAGCTTCTTTTCTTTAGACTTCTTGCCAGCTTCATCACTAGATAAATACCGTTTTAGGTAATCTGCTTTAGAAACCGCAGCACTTTTGCTTAAGCCCGTGGAAGTAGCCATCTTGTTTATGTATTACGTCACTGAACGGACGCTGCTAAGGGACAAAAGGCAGGACGCAAAATAGAACTCCAACTTTTATTCATAAGTTTAGAATGATTTTATAAACCAATTCAATTGTATGTATTGTGATCCTCTAACAATAGCGTATTTTGTTTATTTGTCTTTTCCACTCATTATTCTTGCACTCTTTTATTGCAAAAATATGTTTTGTTTTGCCAAGTAACATTCTCTCTGCATTTACTGTGATCACTTTGTGCATTACGAATCACAGAACAATTATAGGTTAATGAGAAAGTGTTACATATACATTTAGTATAACTATCAATTAATGTAGTTATTTGACTGATGATGAACAGAAAAGTGGGTGAGAGATTTAGAAATTGTTTGGTATTTAAATGTTACACACATGTAAAATAACACTTCCGGTAAAAAATCCTTTTCCAATCAAGATGATTTGTACCAGTGTTAGGGGTTAAAATGAGATGTTTTACTTCTACATCAGTACAGAATAGGTTCCTGATTCATGTTTAAAGTGTGCTGTGAAGAATATCTGTCTCCAAATAAACTCAAATTTTCCAGTAGTTGTTTAACTGCAACTGCAAGGTCACAGATTTTTCACAGATGCGGCTCTTCGTTCACATGCAGAGGATTTTTTTTGGACTGAGTCACTTCCTCCGATCTGCAGCATGGCACCTCATTGACAAACAATCTAGCCCTCATTTTTATAGGATAGTTTCTGTTTCATATTTTCATTAGTTTAAATTCAAGAACTGATGATTATTTGAACATTGAACTATTTATTTACACAAATACAAACTTGTCCTAATGCTCTGTTAAAAAACAGACAGAGAAAAAGAGCATAATATTTGCTTGTACCAATTAAAATAATGCCAAAATGATTGTAATAATGTTAATAATGTGAGGGCAATTAGAGGTACAGTTTGAAATGAGCTGATATCTGTCAACAGTACATGAAAGTAACAGTAACAAAAATGTTTCTGGGCTGACTTTTTCGAAAGAAACGAAACTTGTTAGGGGGGTTTCCATTTTATCAAAGGTGTGGCTTCAAGATATTCCCCACCTCTTAAGCAGCTGTTTGCGCAGTCTGAATTTGTCATCCAAGAGGTAAGCATCATATTTCTTTAAATTTTAATGTTATACAGTATCGACAAACCTCACAGCGCATCTTTTTACAACAGCAGATAAACAGTTTTGTTTATTTTATCTAGATTTAAACATGTGGGCAGATAATGATTTGTATCCAGGTGTGCCATGTCTCCAAAGCTATATGGCCCCTGTGAATGATAAAAAATATCTTATGTATCATGGGACCTCTCGGTATGCTGCACAGCAGATCATGGCCTGTGGTTTTCAGCCATCTGCAAATGGGATGCTTGGACGTGGCGTCTACCTCAGCCGAGATCTCAACAAGGCCAGCAGATACCCAATTGAGCTGCCTGAGCATGAAAGAGTTGTGATTAGAGTGGAAGTCAATGTTGGAAGAGTAAAAAAAATTGACTACCAAGGTCATCCGCTGCAAAAAAGCTGGCATACACAAGGGTATGACACTGCCTGGTGCCCTCCAAACTGCGGCATGGTGCCGAGTGGCCTGGAGGAAGACTGTGTTTGGGATCCAAGCCGGATTCGGATTATTGATATCATTTACCCACAAGTGCAGCATGTGTGTTATCATCATTATTATTATCAATAGAAACAGAAATTAGAAATGGCAAATGTACTGGTTAGTTTTCAAGGTTTTTGAAATAATAAAAAATTGCAGTCAAATTAATCTATGCATTGTTTTGTTTTTTTTCTACACTTCAATTGTGCTGGTGTGTCTGTGTTGAAAATCAAAACTAAAATCAAGGATGTAAATGAAGAAATTACTAGGAAATAATATTAGTTTAGCTTACATACCTCAAACAGTTAAAAAAAATACTGAATTCAAATCACCTAATTTTGATACATTACATCTAATTTATGCCATATTCTTTCATTTTCTGTGATTCCTACAGAATCTGAAGACTTATAATGTTAACCTACTCTCTATTGAATAATGTGGGCTGGCCAAGAAATATTTGCAAAATGTGCACATTCAAGTATATCCAAGATGATTGTTCTTTCTCTTTCATTCTTACCTAAATTACTGTCTACATGCTTGTGCCTATATATATACAGTATTCAAGTATTCAAATTATGAATAAACCTATAAAAACTGCCTCGTCAGTTCAGAAGCACACTGCTACTGAATACCAGTGTTGGGGAAAGTTACTTTTAAAAGTAATGCATTGCAATATTGTGTTACTCCCTAAAAAAGTAAATAATTACATTACTTTGTATGGAAAGTACTGCATTATGTTACTTTTGCGTTACTTTTTAAATATGGGCAGATAAACATATACATTTTAAACATATTGCAAATGTAAAAGCCCTTTCACACCAAAAAAGTGTCCAGAATAAACCTCAGGGCAGGCTGAAGAAAAAGTAAATGCACATCTGTAGAAATACAGGAGATGAAAGTTCAATACCTTTCAGCAATAAAAAAACAAACAAACAATGAAGTTGTTTCACGTATTATCACGTAAATCGTTACTTGTAATGCGTTACCCACAAAACGGCTGAATACTCAAAGAACAATACATTTTTTATTGTTGTTTTTACACGACTCACTCACGACGCACTGCAGTACGATTGCATTGGTGCCTTATTTTAAACTTCTTTGTTGTGATTGGCTGTAGCGGCGTGGTGACGTCACTTTTAATGACGATTGACAGCTGGGAAGACCAATGGCGGTAATCAAAGATAGTGAAAGTGACGAGCGAGTCTTTTATAGAGTTTTTTTTATAGTTTACGTTCCTTGCTATATTTGTTCTTGAAAAGTGCTATAATTTGAAAAACAAACAAACGTTTGTTATTTGGTTATTTGGCAACGTTTTGACTGGACTATGGTCTAATGTTAAAGCAGATTATAGAGTACAGTTCCGATTCTTTTCCATGTAATTGTTTTTATAACATTAAGTTATAGGCCTGCATTCCCCACTGTTGACCAGGAAGCACCAGTCTTACACAGAAGTCAGTTTAAAACCAAACAAACTTGTGTTGGTTAGGGAAGTTTACACTAATCCGGCGTTTTAAAAAAAAGCCCAAAAAGCTTCAGTCCGCGCAGAGTCCGACTGGAGTCTTGATGAGACTAAATATTGGACTTAAACGAACACGTTAAAGATGAAAGTATTTTCAGAAAGCTGAAGTTTATATTTTTTAAGTAAAGTTAAATTAAACGGATAGCTACAGAAGTCACAGCGCTCTGGACCGCACGTCCCACGACGCGCCCTGTTTTAGATTGATAACTTATTAACTGCATTTTAAAAAATTATTATAACGATGATGAAGAACAAGCAACAATGTTAATGTGCTGTAAAAGAAAATGAAAAAGAAAAAATAAGGATGTTTAAAAGATGTCTCTTTTAGCACTAATTTGCGTGTATGTGCAGCGCTGAGTGAAATAGTGGAGCAATTTGATAATGGTATCCCAATAATAATCGGCTGCTTAATAATAATAATAATTTCATACATTAATAGGAGAATGAGCCCAATATCGTCTTGACTATCGACAAAGACATCTGGTATCGTTGATATCTCTGACTAGCGTGGATACACAATACTATCGTCTATCGGCACAACCCTATCACTAGGTAACATATTTTGCATAATGTCCGCCCATGTAATACGTCGTGAACAGCTTGCCCCGCCCCAAACAGTACAATCTCCACATCGATTACATCAAGTGAATAAAACACTGTATCCAGTGAGAGTTTATTTGTCTTCGAACTGCTTCACACGAGTCGTTTATAAATAATTTAGAAATGGGGTAAAATAAAATCTATTTTTAGAGAAAACGAAAGTGTTTTTTGACCTTGCATACATGTAAATCTGTTTTAAGACCCTCATAAAACAATATTAGCCACCTTTAAAATGGCATAATAGGGGCATGTATTTAAAATATGTACCACAAGGAACCATACAGGGCAAAAGACGCTAAGGAACACCTTAGCAACTACCCCCAGTACACCAGCAACAGCCTAGCAACCACCCTGGCTACCCTAGCAACCACATAGCAACACCCAGCAATCATCCAGAGTACCTTACCTACCTTATATCAACACCCTAGCAACCACTCTAAGTCCTTGACATCTATTTATCTATCTATCTGTAATCTGACTATTTATCTATTTATAATCAGTATCTATTTCTAACTATTTCACACTGAAAACATCAAACTTAAAACGTTTTAAAGTTAAACTGTTTCAACTTTTTTTAACCTCTTAAACTATTTTAAACTTTCTGGTCCAGCTTTCTCAAGCCAATTTAAAGTTTGTCTCGACAAACCTTTTTATCTAGTTATTATTATTCTTAGCCAAATTTCTAAATGCTACTTCTCCTAGAGCTTTCAAGCTAGAACCACCAAACTCAGCCCAGCTTTTTAGACTGATCCAACTTACTCCAACTCCAACTGTCAATATTTAAATGTTAACAAACTGAAGCTTATTGGAATCAATCATACTTCCCTTTTATGTACTATTTCTAAACAATTCAAACTCATATAAGATGTTTTCCACTCTATCTAATATTATTTTTAATCAGTCTAAATGATCTAAGTTATCAACATCTGTCTAATCTATAAAAAATTTAAACCTAAGAATTTTACAACTGCTTTAACTTTTTGAGGCTAGGCTTTTTCCAAGCCAACCTAAAGTTTGTGTAACATTTTATTGTCATCTATTTTACATCTATTTTATTATGCATTTGGTATTTGACTGGTCATGAGAGTACATGAGATTACAGCTGGAAAATCTTAACAAGAACAAAGTAGTTGCATACATAGTTTTAACAGTTTTTTTTTTTTTTAATAAAATAAAATAAATGTTTGAAACTCAAACCTCAATATCGCCAGCTGACAGTTTGGACTCTTCAGTCCTTCAGAAAGAAGCTTCACTCCTGAGTCCTGCAGGTCATTGTTACTCAGGTCCAGCTCTCTCAGAAAAGTGTTTGAGGATTGTAAAACTGATGA
>JAUCNO010000001.1:1399564-1411827 GCA_032353835.1 Enteromius viviparus | reverse complement strand
AAGATCTGGTCCTTACCGCTATCAACACTCTCCGCAATTCTAGAGAGTCAAAGCTGAATGAATCGGTGAAGGTGGTGAATGTCACCTATGAGAGTAAGTGTCATCGTCTTAATCTGAAAAACTTTTGAAAAACGATTTTAAAGTGTAGAATTTTTACCAAAAAATAAAAAATAAATACATTTTTTATATCCAAACAGAAATCACTGCAACTTTATATGCTGTCACCTTTAAATTTAATCTGAGTAAAATCAGCATGTCAAAAGATCCTGATCTAAGAAACGGCACATATCTACAGGCTCAGGTTGTCGTCAACAATGCGGTAGGCATACAGCAATAGCTGAGTACAAGTTTTTAGATAAATTGTAATTGTTCTTCAGAATTTTGTCAATATTTGATTTTTCTTCTGCAGCTGAACACTCTTCTGAACGAACCTGAAATACAACCTTTAAATCCTGAGTCGACCAACTTTATGTAATTTGCAAACAGACTACATGACATACTCACTTTTTACATTCTTAAGACATTCAACATTTACATAAAAAAAAAACATCTTTGCATATATGCATATACTGTATATGCTTAACAGATACATTCTGTTTTTCCTGCAGAAGCACATCAAACCAAATTAATGGCCGGATGGATTACATTTTCCAGGATAAAGATATCATACAACCTGTCAGCTTCCTAAAAGAGCTTAGATCACCAATAGGTTTGTCAAAACTGACAATAGATTGCAAAGGATCTAACTGCAAGTTTCCTCCATTCATCATGTTTTTCTTTTACAGTGTTTACAACAGCAAGTACTCTGACAACTTCTCCACTGATAGTGTAAGAGCAGTCTTTTTCAGTCTTTACTTTTTTGCTTTATTTTTATTGTCATTTCCTATCTTAATGCATATTATTTATTATCTTTGTAGGCGTGGCAAAGCACTTATATCCATTCGCCTCGTGTTTGTCACAGTGGGCCCCCTGCCAAATGCAGATAAGGTTGTTGAGGTGGCCAACAGTCTGCTGAAAACACGTCTCACAACTAAACAAGACACCACAACACAAGACTTGAGTGATTCTGTGAACTTAGTCAATGTCACATATACGAGTAAGATTATTTTTCCTTGTTTGGCTTCTTTTTTGTTCTGAATAGGTTATTTAAATTCTGAGGTAGATCTGTAGCCTTTATAGCCTATAAATTAAATTAACAAATATATAATATTAAGGAATGCATTAGTGAAATTTATTTAACATACATATAACCACACAACTAATTATTTCTATTATATATGTATTTTTAAGAAATCAACGAGACGACCTATGCTCTCGATTTTGGATTTCAAATCAGCAATATAACTATGACTGAGAAGCTTGAACTCAGGAATGGTACCCACCTGTTGATACAAGACTCTATAAATACATTGGTGAGTTGGATACATTTCAGTAAAGTAGTCTTTTATAAACACTTTTTCTTCTTCTTCTTCTTCTTCTTCTTCTTCTTCTTCTTCTTCTTCTTCTTCTTCTTCTTCTTCTTCTTCTCTCTCTCTCTCTCTCTCTCTCTCTCTCTCTCTCTCTTTTTAATTTACCACATTAACCTCAACATATTTCTAAACCAATTCAACCCTTTTTTAGCTGGGCAAGATCCTACTCAGTAACTCCACAGCTCCTTTCATTACGTTCCAAGCAGCTGATTTCACGTAAGTTCTGACTCAATTTTTACTTTGATTTGAGCAAATATGTCCTCATGATTTGTTGGTGTTAGTTGGGAAGATTGAGTATGCCTATATGCCTAAACATAAATGTTAGTTATTGATTTCAGTTTCTCATTGTACATGTCAATCTCCCCACAGGGGTAATTCCACTGTGATTCAGGCCAAAGTGGAATATGTTTTCAAACCAAATGACTTCTCGCAACCGAGTATCTTTGTTCAGGAACTTCAACGCGCTGAAGGTATTGCCATGTCCACACCTGCTGCACTTCTATGTTTTAATGCTGTAACTGTGTAAAAATAAGATGGATTCTACTTCATTAATTGCTACTTTCTTTTTCAGCGGACGCATTGACAACAAGCACAACTTCACCACCAATCTTGTAAGACCAATAAGTGATCGTTTTTTAAAAGCTAGTTGTGTTCCTTTTTTCCGTGGTTTCATTCCAATTATTTGTAATCTTTTTTATTGCAGGAGTAGGAAGGCAAATATTAAGATTCGTCTCGAGTTTATCACACTGGGTCCAAGACCCAGTAAGAGTAGTGTTCTAGATGTGGTTAAAACGATTCTGGCTACAAATCTCACAACTAAACTAACTGCTAGAACATTAAGTGTGAGTGATCCTGTGACCTTGGAGAATGTCGACTATATAGGTGAGTTGCTTAATTTATGTTTTAAATATACTGTATAATATTGTATGCAAATGTAATCAATAAACTGTAATCATGTAGCCCTTATTTATGACTTCCGTGGAATAAAAATAATAACTGTTAATAATGCATAATTACAATGTATTAAGAAATTCTATGACTAATATACAATCATACAACTAATTATTTTTGTCATTTATTTTAAAGAAATTAATGACACTGCCTACGCACTCATCTTTGCATTTGAAATCAACAAAGTATTACTGACAGAGTTGAGCAGGAATGAAACCTATAAAGCAATCCAAAATAAGATAAATTCGTTGGTGAGTAGAAGAGGCTTGGATATAGTTGTTCTGAAATTGCTATTTTATTATAACTAACTATTTTAGTAACTATTTAGTAACTATTTTAACCTACTGTATTGTATTTTAATCGATGCACTCTACAGGTGATCCAGATCCTAAAGGACCCCTCAGTTAATCTGCTCATTAATGCCGATTTCAGGTGAGTTCTGATTTACTACTTTTTACTTTGTCTTGAGAGGAAATGTCTGAATGAATTATGATTCTAAAAGTACGTTTTAATCTCTCCTCAGGGAAGAGCTCGATGTGATTCAGGCCAATGTGACGTATGTTTTCTCACAACATAACAGCAACACGGCTGCCGGTTTCTTGGTCGGTACGCTTTTCGCTGTTTTTGCCACACCAGTTCCAACCGTGAACACTACAATGTCAAACAATGGTACAAACGCAGCATGGATTGTGGCTATCATTGTCCCCTGTGCAATTGTCATCGGGCTTGTACCTTGTTGGATTCTCCTTTGTGTAAGTATTATGATGACTGAATGTCAAATATGTGCTTTGGTAGTGAAAATTTGTTAGTCTAACAGTAAAAACAGATATAGATCTGTCTTTTAAGTGTGGTATGTACAGCTGATTTAAAGTGATTTAAACTTTCCCTTCCGTGATGTTAACTCTCACTTTGTCTGTTTCTGTGTTCAGTGTTTGCTGTGTGGGTGCTGTGCAGCGATTAGAAGACGTTGGCACAGGCGACGGTCATACAATGTACAGTACACAACTCGAAACAGCCTCTTCTAGAGAGTTCAGAGATAGTTGACAAAAACACAGGACTGAACAACATAGAAACCATAGATTTCGGATATTCATTATGTAATTCAATACTGTCTCTTTTTCGTAATAAATTAACTATGTTAATGCTTGTTTTATAAAGTATTTATTTTATTATGCCTGTATTGCTAGACAAACAGGTTCTCTATAAAATGTTCCTAAATGTGATTTTTTAATTATTCAAACAGTGTATAATGTAAGTGTATTGTATTTGATTATTTATTTGTATTTATTGTAATATTCAGTTTATGTTTACAATTAAGAAGCTTTTGGAAATCATTGGTCTGCTTGCTTTTAGCCAAAGGTACAACACTGGTACAGCTATTATTTATTTATACTCCATGCACTTTATAAATGTAAAGGCAAATTTATGCAAATGTTGCGGCATGAACATATTCAAAAACTGTAATAAATATATTAAAGAATACAAAACAATATCTACGTTTGTGTTTCTCTTTGTAATTGTAATATAAGGGTTGCTCATTTTTGGCCTTGAACTGTCGATATGGTACCCAGAATTCTGTGTTCTTGTTGTTTGTTTTGGTTTTTTGATGTTGTTGTTTTGTAATTAGGTGAAAATAAATGCATACATTTACAATTTATTCAAGATATATTTAACTAATGAAAGTTTCACAAATAATGAATATCTTCTTTGTAATTATTGGTTGTTAAGGGTTAACTTCATAACCCAGATCAAGTCCAGTTTTGATGTCAGATGTGCTATTTGTTAGATGTAATAATAATAATTACAATAATAATAAAATGTTTTGCGATAATAAATATATAGTGATAAAGATACATGAAAAAGTCCAACAACCATAAATGCACTTAAAATCTATGCATGTTATGATTGGTTCCTATAATTATTTTAAGGCAAGACATTCCAGGTGAATTTGCATACATTCAATTCCAGAACATAAAACAGATCATTGATATAGACACTTCATAATTCATAAGTCATGCTGTTTACATAATTATTCATTAACTAATCATAATTCTTATTTGTTTATTAATTACTTATAAAAAGAGAGACTTTCATAGTGTGTATTATAATTGAAATCTACTTCTATGTTCACTCAGTTATGATGCTGTGCTAAAGTAAAAATAACTAATGGGCACGTGACAATTGTTTAGTAGCATGAGAGCTTTTATTTTAAAAAAGCAAAAGCGGATGTTGTCGACACACTGGCAAGCTTCGCTTTTGGAGAGAGCTATAGACTCATATGCATATTTGGAAGGTGTTGTTGTTTTGACTGAGTCAGTATTATTAAATGAGCTTAATCTAAATTGATTACAACGCAATGGCAAATATTATAACGTTTAAGACCCAAATCGCCTCGGTTATGGAAGTACTAGCAAACGCCGCTGTTGCAGAAATCTGCAAACTTGTTGAGGAAAGCTATACCGAATTACAGCTTGAAATATCTCAAACGCAAAAGGAGAATAACCTTCTTAAAAACAAACTGAAATTGCTAGAAATTCGGGATTCGTTTTATAAAAGAGCGCACAAACTGAGAAATGAATCGACTGCCTTGACAAAGACAAAAACAGGTGTTCAGTACGAAAACGCATCAGGTAAAAGGAGTCACTCAATTAGACAAGTTATGTCGGACTATTTAAATGTTAACGTTAATAAATTATTGATTATTAATGGAGAACATATGTGCTTGTTGCCAGGGCGAATTAGTGTGAGAATTGCTTCGCTGTGTAATGAGGGCAGGGATGAGGATGAAGCTCACTCCGGTAAAGTCTCGCATCTTCAACCCGAAAGACTAGACCAGGTCTGCATAAACAATGAATGGGGTTTATCGCTTTGCTTTAATCTTTTTAAGTTTGCACTCATAATTATTGCTCTCGTGTTTTGTACACTTAATTCGAAAAAAATCTGACATGTTGACAGTTAAGTGTGCATTTCCTTTCAGCAACTTCCGGTACTGTGTGTCGCTAATCATTATTTAATTGTTTATGTATGTATTGTTTATGTAGATAGAGAGGATTCAGACAAAATTTTGGAAAAAAGTCTCTTGTGCTTATAAAGGCTGCATTTATCTGGTCAAAAGCACAGTAAAAGTAAATATTAATTTCAGATGCTATATCTAATATGCTAATATGGTTCTCAAGAAACGGTTATTATTAATGTTAATAATAGTACTGTTTAATATTTTGTAGACAGGATTCTTTGAAGAACAGAATATTTAAAAGAGCAGTATTTATTTCCAATAGAAATAATTGTAATACTGTAAATGTTATTATTGTCATTTTTCGTGGCATGCTTGCTTAAAGACATATTAACTCATTGAAAAATAAATAAATACAATTTTAAATGGGGGTGTTTTATTTGGTGGTGAACCATAACAACATTGTGCCTTTTATCAGCCTGTAGTGGATAACGATCCAGACGTTATTCTTATTAAAGAAGAGAGGCCTGGTAACATGAGGTGTGAACAGTCAGAAAGACAAACAGAGACTACTACAAATTGTGAGTTATTATTATTATTTATTTTTTTCCTGCAAGTTATTTTAAGGAATAAATATTTAAATTCTCACTATTTTATTACATATAGATATTACGCATGGATGGGACATTTTCTGTATGTGTACTGTTACTTCAATGCAGATAAAGAGGACCACCAGTACAAGAATCTTGAAAAAACAAGAGTCCTTGTAACACTCCACAGAGAAAACTTCAAAGACCAGAACAAAGTCCAGCACTGCCATCAAGAGGTAAAAACTCTATTTCTCACTCAGTGAGCTCTGCTGGTCCCTAAAGTGTATCAGGAGTCATGACACCATTGTGCTCGTCTGTATCAGGATGATGAGCCAGATGTTCTCATAATTAAAGAGGAAAGACCTGACTACATGAGGTGTGAACCGTCAGAAAGAGAAACGGAGACTGCTGAAAATCGTAAGTGTGCTGTACTTTATTTAAGGCGTGTGTGTGTTTGTATTAATACAGTAGTAATAATTGTGCAATTTATTGTATCTATTTGCTTAATATTTTATTGCATTTAATTTCCAGTGAAAGAAATTCAAACTTAACAAACCTTTGTCAATGGACAATGAAAGTTTAAATTCCTTCTTGTTTTTACCGTGTTTTATTTTTACTCTTTTCTTTCCTGGTAAGATGACACACAGTATGGGGGTGCAGGAGTTTTTGTAACAGTCCACAGGGATAACTTCATAGACCAGGACACAGTCCAGCACTGCCATCAAGAGGTGAGCATGAGAGAGACATTTGAACATACATTTCTGTACAAATCAGGCTCATGATAGACTTTTTCTCCAGCGCTGACAGTTTACATACTACTTTTTTCCTGCTTCCCTTTTTTGATCACATATGATTAATATTACTCATAAAATTCACCATGTTCCTCTGACAGTCCAATGAAAGGCAGCCTGATCTCATTGACGAAGAAAACCCAGAAAAGAATGATATAGGTGAAGACACACATTTACTAGCAACTAGAAATTTCTTGTTATTACTTAATGCTGTATTTGCAAATTCTTTTTTGTATTGCTTACTAGTTTCTGTTTAAGCATGTTGTACTTCCAATCAGGTGAAACCAGAATGCATATAGAAAATGATGAAGATGCAGGGACTGACCTCCAGCCTGCCCCTTCATATCCCTCATGGGTTTCCAGAAGATTTGACCGAACCAGAAATAATGCCTCCTATGCTGAATCTGAATGCAACGGAGGACCTTCTGTGAATCCGTTTTTGATAAACAGAGGGAGTGCAGATCCCACGTGTTCCTATGCAACTCCAATGGACTCTAATGTCTTGTCCATGCCTGATATGGAAGGTAATTTAACACACAGTGATGACAGTGACCCCTCTTTCACGTCCTGCTTTTCTTTCAAACAGCCAGACTCGCCTCAGACGCAAAGGAAAGACAAGTTTCTGTGTAAACATTGTGGAAAAGCATTCTCACAACCCAGCACTCTCCTCTTGCATCAAAAACTTCATAACAGGGAGAGGCTTCACCACTGTACACTCTGCGGTAAGCGATTCAGTCAGGCGTCTAGTCTCAAAAGACACCACAGCATCCACAGAGGTGAAAAACCATTCAGATGTGTGCACTGTGGCAAGCAGTTCGCAGATCAAAGTAACCTCAAAAAACACGTGACCGTTCACACCGGTGAAAAGCCTTATGGCTGCAACCTTTGTGGGAAAATGTTTAACCAGTCTTCAAACCTTAAAACACACATGAGGATCCACACACGTGAGAAGCCTTTTGGTTGCGATCGATGTGGACGGATGTTTGCACACAAGTATATTTTGGTGAAACACCAACAAAGAATGTGTGTGTCTGCTGGACAATTCTAGACTTAACTTATTCGTTTAAATTAGTGCTGTCAAATGATTATTTGCGATTAATGGCATTTTAAAATAACAAGTTTTTGTTTCCCCAATGTGTGTCCTGTGTAAAAAATGTTCGGTTTATATATTATTTAATTTATATAAATGCATACATGTATGTCAAAATATATGCATTAGAATCTATGTAAATGAGTTTACCATATTCATTCCAAAAGTTTGGAAACACCCCTGGCAAAGTGTGGTTTTGGACGATATCAGCATAAATCCTTATCATTTTTTAGAGCAAATACTGTACATTAAAGTAACTTGACATTACCATTGAAGAAGAGCAACATTGGCAATATATGCATGTCAAAGATGAGTTACTATTGGGATTAACTGGACCGTGATATCCGTAAGAAGTGTCCAACCAGTGTGAATCATCTTCCATCAGGAGACTTGGAGCAATATATCAAGTCAATGTTTGAATAAACTGACAGCTCAGATGCCCAGATTATGCAGAGCCGTAATAGCTACTAATGGAAGATGTTTTTATGCATCGAAAATTTATCTTGTATTCATGTGCTTTTTATTTTTTTGCAATGTATGGTAGATGACACAGAAACATAATCTTTTAAAACCCAGTATCTCTTTATTAACTGGAAAAAATTTGAAAGATTATTGTACACATATAACTTAAAAAGACTGCTAAAATCCACTTATGTAACATCAGTGACATGTTAATAAATTCATGCACCTTCAGCAAAGGATCTCTGATCACGGACTACAAAGCAAGTGGTTCTCAAAAATTATTGTAGCATTGTCTGCATTAAAATGGATGTAATTTCTGATTTAAAGTTGTCCATGTATGGCGTATAATAGTTTTTATATTCTGCTATTCTATTCTATTATTTATAGAATAATTGGTTAGGGCTGGTAGGGCTTCTTGTTCTGTGGAGTTTAAAAGACGTTGAACCCACACGTCTGCGTGATAAATTTCATGAGTTTTAATATTAACGGCTTTGTTCTTTAGCATTAGTAAAGTTATACCTAGTTGGGTTTTTGTATGTTCACTAAAACAGTCATTCAAAACCCATTAAGCAGTATTGGATATAGTAAAAATTAATATAATTGCCATACATGTTAAAATAGATTTTTAAAAAAAGAAGCTTAATCACAGAAATCTTCTCCTTTTCATATATATGAATACAAATGCCTTTTTGATTTTTCCATTAAAACTGTCAGTAAGTTATGACACCAGTTGTCTGTTCAAAAACTATTAAATCCATCAACCCAAGTACAGATATGAAATTACAGTTATCTATACATATTAAATGATCAAATATATATATACAATTTTAGTCAGACCACAGACTTTGTGCTGATAATTTCAAAAATGTTTGGCAGGGGTGACACTTACAACCATAATACATGGAAAAGCAAAATGGCTCCCCAACTAACCCACAAACTCATAGCTGGATAAAAAGGGTGGCCAGCAGAATCAGTTGTTGCATAAGTTAAGGGAGAGGAAGTTGTTGTTTTTGTTGTTACTGTTGTTGCTGTAATTGCAGCTGTTGGTGTTGCTGTCATGCCGTTTGTTGTAGAAGCGATAGACATGGAGGTGTTGGGTGCGGTGGTGACAGCAGATGTTACTGATCTTGAGCATATGCCAACATTTCCAGCTCCATCTACAGCAACTAGTTCCATTACTTCAGAACAACAAGAGGCACTGTAGAACACAGAAGTGACGTTCACACCTCCATCTGCAGTTGTGGTGCTAGTGTTGAGGTTTCCAAGACCCTGACGCAGAGTCAGAGATATGATGCCAGTCCCATTTCCATCTGTAAGGTTGGCTGAGAGATTCCAGGAGGACAGGCTACAGTTGCCTGAGCAGTTAGCATTTATGCTAATAATCTCACACACTGGAGAGGTGAAGTCTGTAATCTTGGGAGGGGAAAAACCATTTTAGATTGTGTTTAATAAGTTCAAATTAACTGTAATAAAAACTAAACAAGTTTGTTCATATAGATTTATGTTAAAATATGTGTATATATATATATATATATATATATATATATTGCACACTACCGTCCAAAAGTTTGGGATTTGGTTTGATTTTATTATGATTTGGAAAAATGTATGTTTACCAAAGCAGCATTTATTTGGTCAAACTACAGTAAAACCTTAAAATATTAGATCTTTCTGTTGTAATTCTGTAATTTATTCATGTGATTGCAAAGCTGAGTATTTAGCAGCCATTACTTCACTCTTCAGTGTTACGTGATCCTTCAGAAATCATTGTGATATTCTGATTTGCTGCACAAGAAACATTTCTTATTGTTTACAGTGCTATTAGTTACTTTATTATTGCATTCACATTTTAAACTTAATATCCATTATGTTTGTTATATCATTTGTGTGTTCTCAAATATTTTTGCTTAGTATAATTCAGAAATAGATAGATAGTTACCGGAGAAACAACTGTAAACTTAAGCACAGCATAGTTGAAATCACTTTTGTCAGATGTTTCTGCCTCAATCGTGAGAGTCACTTCAGTGCCTGAAGGGGTGTCTGAGGGTGCAGTTAGATTTAGTGTGCTATTTCCACTACTCCCACTTCCTGCGGACATGGTACTTTGAAATTCTATGGCAAATCCAAGGTCAGTCCTTGCGTTAATGTTGAAAAGCTCATCAGAGCCATTGTACACCAACGTAAAAGGGATGCTCAATCTCTTCCCAGGCTCCCATACCTCATCTGTCCAAGCCTAGGTGTATAAAAGTATGCTGAATATAGTTTGAGAAAGAATACTGTGTCTATTAGGAGTATTTTTTGACTGATGTTAGAAAGCCTGATCTTACATTAATAACCAGACTGGAAGCTCTGTGCTGAGTGACGGACTGTCTCTGAAAGCGATCATTTGATGAACGTGAAGAGGTCCTCTCCCCCATGACACGGACAACAAATTCTCCTGCTGGTACACTGTTCATTGTGACTAAGAAATCCCCATCTGCAATCTTTTCTAGGGTTCCAGTTATAATCTGGGATCCTGATGCTTGCACAAGAGCCACCTCCATGAGGGTAACAGAGTCCCCACCCATGACGGTAAGCAGTAGTGTGACGTTACTGTCTGTAGCAGAGAAAGAACAATAGAGAGAGTAAAAATATGAGTTGTTGCATGAGTTTCTTATTTTTCATATATGCTTAACATTGACTTACTTGGTCTACCGCTCAATTCGCTGTAGCCTGAATGAGCACCTTCACTTAGCTCCACAAAGTTGAACAGGAAGTCAGTGTCACTTTGACCTAATAATTCAGTAAGTAAATTAAAGAGATACTGTACACTGCCTGATCACAAAAGGTGCCATCTGGATGTAAATACTGTAAGTAAATGCTTAAGATTGTAGAACTGAATAATTTTGCAGCTAATAGGGTAATATGTTTCTGTTTTGTTGTATGTTTGGTAACATGTTTTATTCCCTAACTGATGCAGCGTGTAGGTTTTATCTATCAATCAAGTTGTCATACGTCTGTTACGTGAATGTACATTTTCAAGCATGACATTGACCTGATTCATCAGGCTCACTTTGTGAAAGATTGGTCACCACAGAGTCCTGATCTTCACCCCTATTCAGAGGCTTTTGGGGTGTGCTGGAGTCAAAATTTAAACTGCCTGTCTAAAAAAGTTGCACACTCACAATATTTATTTCCAGGGGCGTAGCACCAAAATCTGGGCCATATGCACAAGCAGTGGATCATCAACATCAATCAACTGATGCATTTACCCAAAACATTAGCATTTACATTAGTTTATTAACATTTATTGTGATTAATTATATTTAAAGAAAAATAAAATTTCTCTCCTCAGGGGCCCTCCTCCCACTTGGGGCCCTGGTAATTAGTCCTACTTTTTACCCAACTACGACACCCCTGTGTATTTCCCTTAAAGGATTTCTCCACCCCACAATTTTTGTCATTAATCACTTACTCCTGTGTCATTCCAAACCTGTTAAGGCTTTGTTCATCCTTGGAAAGCAATTTAAGATATTTTGGATGAAAAACAGGAGGCTTGTGACTGTACCATTGACTGTCAGGCCACACTGATACACTGTTTTCATTTAAATCAAATTGTAAAACACTCAGAAAACATATCCTTATGTTGTGACTGACAAAGATACAGTATGCGTTCAGCTGATATTCTCTAAAATGTGACGCAGAGCAGGGTTGGGGTCATTCATGAATTGAATTGAGAATGAATGGTAAAATCCAATTCACTTCCTGGCATGGAATTGGAATTGGAACTGCATGCAGCTGACAGGAATTGGAATTGCACATAAATCAAATGAGAACAGTACATTATGAATTAATAATTGAATGACAGTGGTGATAAATTTCTGAATACATTCAATATATAATTACCAAATGTTTTGGTCTTGATTTAAACTTTATGTAATTCAATTACATGGTGAATTTTGATTACATAACTTTAAC